>JASTUB010000425.1:0-14762 GCA_031124825.1 Saccharomycopsis vini
TTGACTTCGTGGCCAAGCTGGTTAAGGCGTGCGACTGTTAATCGCAAGATCGAGAGTTCGATCCTCTCCGAGGTCGTGTTCTATTTTTTCTCTCTCAAACATATGTTTCTGCTGCTCGGCTTTACAAGAGAAAAGATGTGATACTGTAAACTCTTTTTTTTTTTTTTTTTTTTTTTTTTTTCAATTCCTTATTTACGAGCTTTAAAGCTAAAGGTGTACATTAATGTATTAATTAATGTATATATAATACTCTAATTAAAATAAGAAAGTTTAAATGTTTCAAGTCAATTTGACAAATTGACATCTTGGCTTTAAAGATTAAAACGATGTTTTCTTTGATATTTAAGTTGCCCTCGAAAGAATTTGTTGGTGTTGATTCATGTTTTGTTTCAAAATTTTTTTTTGTCCTTGACCCTTTCACTTTTCCAGTTAACTTTTGAGGTTTTGTTTATTGATGACAAAATCTCGTAATTCTGGAAAATGCAGTAAATGCTGCAAATGTATGTGTCATGCTGGTTGATTTGGCGCTGCAAACGCAAGTGAATTGTCGTGTCATAATCACTTTTTAGCCACTGATCCCGATTTTTATCGGTCGCCAATATTTGTTGTTACAATCATTAGTTTTATTTTTTACATTTGAAGATTTATAAAATATCTCAACTTGGCTGGATTAGTATTTAGCTTTTTTTTTTTTTTTTTTTTTTTTTTCATTTTTTTTAATTCTCTTTATTATTATATTTTGTGTTTGTCTTTTTGTATACCTCATCATATAGACTAAAAGTAGAAAAATAGAAATAATTAATGACGGGATTGGTTTCGAGAACTCTTATCAAGACCTTTCCACAAGTCATAAACAAATATCGAAATATCCTTTCTCATAGATTTACAAATAATCAAAAAAATGAACCAAGAGTGTTTACAATTCTGGGAAGTGGATAAACCGGATACTCTCCAATTTATAGGAATTCTATGTGTCGCGCTGACGGTCCACTCGATACATATCTTGATGATCTGTTAGACAATTATTATACTTTTTTTGAAGCCCGTGCTTCTATATTCCCAAACAAAGATCTCTTTGGTACAAGATTATTTGATAACACTAAAAAAGACGATTATGACGATTTTTTCACTTGTGAGTCTGTGAAGCAAATTCAAATTAGAAGAGATCGGTTTGGCTCAGGGTTGATTCAAGTGGTGACAAATCATAAATTTTATGACTCTAAAGTTATTCCCAATCTTCCAGAATTTGATGGATTCAATAATGATAAACCTTATCGGTTCATGGCTGGAATTTTTGCCGCTAATCGTCTTGAATGGTGTTTAACCGACTTGATGTGTCAAGCTTTCAGCTTGACTAATACCGCTCTTTATGATACTTTGGGATCGGATTCTACATTGTACATTTTGAATCTTACAAAGACACCAGTTGTTGTTGCTTCAAAAGATAATGTAATTAAATTGCTTAAGTTGAAAAAAGAAAATCCAAAAGAAATCGACACCTTATTGGTTATTATTTCAATGGACGTATTAGATATTCAAAAAGACCTTGGTTTATACAAGATGGCAGAAGGGTTAGATGTCAATCTTTATGATATTAAAAAAGTCGAGAGTCTTGGAACTAATTTTCCCGTTGCATCATTAATGGAATATTTGAGGATATGCCAGCCGCAATTTTTAGTAGGCGTTCCTCGAATATTTACAAAAATTGAGGCATCACTCAAAGAACACATTGATAACTTAGGAAGCTTGAAAGGTTCTTATATAGAATCCACTCTTAATTCTAGGATCAATAATCAATCGCTACGAGATTTTGATGATGATGCGAGATTCATATTTGATAAGATTTTTGTTTCTAAATTTCGAGAACTGCTTGGATTAGCAAACATAAAACAACTTTTGACTGGGTCGGCACCTATTTCCAAAGAGACTCTTAAATTTCTTAGAGCAAGCTTGAGTGTTGGGTTTTCTCAAGGTTATGGTCTTACAGAAACATTTGCTGGAATTTTAATTTCTTGTCCTGGCGAAAAAGATCCTGGTAATTGTGGTTATGTTGGTAACACTACAGAAGTTCGTTTGCGTGATTTACCATCAATGAATTATGTTCATGACGATAAAGATGGTATTCCAAAAGGAGAATAAATGGTCAGGGGCCCTCAAGTATTCAAGTATTATTATCTCAGGCCTAAAGAAAGCGCTGAATCTTTTGATGAATATGGATTTTTCCATACTGGCGATATTGCGGCTATAGATGATAAAGGAAGAGTTTTTATAATTGATAGAATCAAAAATTTTTTTAAATTATCACAAGGTGAATATATAACTCCTGAACGCATTGAAAACATTTATTTAAGTAATTGTTCAATATTAACTCAAATTTTTGTTTATGGTGACTCTTTCAAGAATTTCTTGGTGGCAATTGTTGGATTTGAGCCTTCCCTTTTACGCCACTTTTTGTTAGAAAAACATGCTACAAAGTTACCAAATAATATCTTAATTGATTTAAAAAAAGTTTGCACTTGGGGTAAAGATCCAAATGAAACTAAATTATTTGAATACTTGAATCTGTCAATAGCGCTCAAGCGTTTTTTAGTATTTCAATTGAACAATATTGTGGATTCCCAGAAGAAAATTCGTGATGTTCTGTTGTTACAAGGGTTTGAAAAAATTCATAATTTCCGTGCCGATCCTATGCTATTGAAAATAGAGGAAAATACGATCACACCTACTTTCAAATTAAAAAGAGTGATTGATGGCTACTAAAATGTTTAAAAAAGAACTAGACGAATTATACGAAGAGTCATCGTTGATTAAAGATCATAAATTCTGATGACTTTAAATAGATTTTTTTTTTTTTTTTTTTTTTTTTTCTTTCTTTCTAGTTGGTATTTTTTTTCTCTTATACATTTTGATTTTTTTTTTTTAATTTATTACATTTTTTGTTATCAATAAATAAACAATAGACTGCAGAAGGTTTTTCGTTTAAAAAAAAAATAAAAAAAAAAAGTACGTGTAAAATTGTTGATTCCGCAAAAAGCAATCTTCATAGAATATCTTGAAAGAAAAAGAAGGGAAAAAGCCTCAAGAAAAAAGTGTGGCGTCTTTTATTTTTGTTGTTGACAACTAAGTTTTTTTTTTTTTTTCTTTTTCATTAAAAATTTGGCCAATAAAGCCCCATCGAGGTTTATGTACCTTGTGCATATTTTCTCAATTTTTGCTTTTTCCCAAGAGACACACTTACACTCAACGCAGGCAGGGAAAAAACAAAAAAAAAATAGTAAAAAAAAAAAAACAAAAAAAAACAGTCAATTTTCTATTTTTTTTTTTTTTGGCCTAAATTTCTTCCAATTAAACGCGTAGAGAGAATTAAATAATCAATCATAAACAATGTCTTTTAGACCTCCTCCTCCGCAAATTGCCGGACCACCAGGCTCAAATCGTCTTCAAGAACTTTTTGATGCCATCAGAATAGAATTTGAAAATGTCAGAGAAGAAGCCTCAGCCTATCGATTACATAAAGATGAGTCTGATCACCGTTTTAGCCAGCAAACTGGTGAACTTCAAAAAATCAAAGCAACAGTTTATGAATTGGAAAATGCACACAGACAAATGAAAGATCATTATGAAAAACAAATACAGCAAATGAGAGGAGAAATTGAACTTAGAGATAAACAGTTATTAAATATGCAACAGCAGCTTACTCAAGCCCCACCGCCACCACCACCAGGTCCACCGGGACCACCAGGTCCACCATCTGCTTCATCTGCATCAGCTCCTCCCTTGGGGGGACCACCAGGACCACCAACTAATGGCCCTTTAGCACCGCATCATGGAAAACCAATATACAACAACTCCCCAAATCAGTTACCACCCCCAGGACCTTCAACTGAAATTCCAACCCCAAAACCTCAAGCACAACAATTACCACCAGTTCAAAATGGTACCCCTCAACATATTCCACATCAATTACCTCCTCCAAATGGTCCTATGCCTCCATATGGTCAAAGTGTTGCGTCTCAAGTACAACCACCACAAGCACCTTCCCAACACCATACCCCAGTTCCTTCACCGGCAGATATTGGATCAGTGGAAAATAAACCAGCGCCAGCACCAGCATCAATATCTACTGCACCAGCACCAATAGCCAGCTCAGCACCTAATACAGTAGCAGCCGAAGAACCGGCCACTCCAAGTCAAGCATTAGTTAAAGCTGAACCAGTCAATGCTATCCCAAATGATCAAAAGTCTGCCCATAATAAAGCAATTCCTGCTTTTTTAAGTAATTTAGACGTGACAACAGTACCAGCTGATCGTAAAAAACAAATGAATGATTATTATGTGTTGTATAATCCTAACCTTGAGAGAAAAATTGATGTTGAATTAGCCCATTCATTAGATCATGGATCTGTTGTTTGTTGCGTTAGGTTCTCTGCTGATGGTAAATACCTTGCTACAGGTTGTAACAAAAGCACTCATATTTATAATGTGGAAACTGGGGAATTGGTTGCTAAGTTAGTGGACAACAATGTACCAACCGGAAACTCAAACGGAGCTGCTGAAGCCACTAATACAAGCGACTTGTATATTAGATCTGTTTGTTTTTCTCCAGATGGTAAATTTTTAGCTACTGGGGCAGAAGATAAATTGATTAGAATTTGGGATTTGGGTGCTAGAAGAATTACCAAATATTTGAAAGGTCATGAACAAGACATTTATAGTTTAGATTTTTTCCCAGATGGAAGAAAATTGATTTCTGGTTCAGGAGATAGAACTGTCAGAATTTGGGACTTGGCTTCTGGCTTAACCCAATTAACATTAACTATTGAAGATGGTGTTACTACTGTTGCAGTTTCTCCAGATGGTAAATACATAGCTGCTGGTTCTTTGGATAGAACAGTTAGAGTCTGGGATGCTATTACTGGATTTCTTGTGGAAAGACTTGACTCAGAAAATGAAAATGATAATGGTCATAAAGATTCAGTTTATTCAGTTTATTTTACCAATGATGGTAAAGAAATTGCTTCTGGCTCTTTAGATACCACTGTGAAATTATGGTCTTTGAAAGGATTGACTGGTGCCAATGGCGGACAAAAAGCACCTGCCAATTGTGAGGTTACTTACGTTGGTCACAAAGATTTTGTGTTAAGTGTATGTGCTTCTCCTCAAAGTGAATATATTTTGTCTGGTTCTAAGGATAGAGGTGTTATATTTTGGAAAAGAGTTACCGGTGAACCTGTTTTAATGTTACAAGGGCACAGAAATTCGGTTATTAGTGTTACTGTTTCAGCCAATCCAGTTAATGGTAGCGGAATGTTTGCAACAGGTTCTGGTGATTGTAAAGCTAGAATCTGGAAATGGTTCAATGTGTGAATTAATTGAAAAAGGTCTTTGGAATAAGTTAGGGAGAAAAAGGAAAAAAAGAAAACCAGCCAAAATTTCAGATTCGATGGTTGAATTTTATCTTTTGTCATGTATCAAAAATTGTGTTTTATTTATATATATATATATTTCATTTCTTCTTATGTTATTTGGCCTACAGTGTATAGATGCATATCGTTTCTTTTATGTTGTCTTATAATTTTATATTTTTTGTTTGTTATTATTAGCGCAAGGTATAGAAAATGCTTGTAAGATAAATTTCTTTCTTCCTGCATGCTTTCAAATTACAGTTAATATTCAAGTCAATTATCCAAAACTCTGATGAGAAAAAAAAAAAAATGCTGGTGTTAGGGTGTTATTAAAGGGATGTGACCAGTTCCAAGTTCCAACAATTAGTTTCAATAAGTTATAACCTTCGAAAATATGTAAATAAATTACCATGCAAATCCATAAATTAGTGTTATTTTTTTTGAAAATATGTTATAAAAGACAAATCAAATCCAGTAGCTAATTTCCATCCTATAAAAAAATTTGTTCTCGAAAATAAAAAATTAAAATCGATCATACCAAAAAGCCTTTAAAACCAAAAAAAAAACCTCACCAATACTATGCCATTCGTGAAAGAAAAACAACCTACTCCAGAGTATATGGAGCTTTATCCAAGAATTGTCTCCCCTATGTGTTATACTAAGGGTTGCAATATTGCTAGAATAATTGGAGCAATTTGTGGTGCCATTGCGATTTTGTGTTTTCTCATTAGATTAGGTTTTTGGATCAGAAAAAAAATGCAAGAACGCAAAGCTAAAAACGCTAATAATAATAATAATAACAATAGAGGGTTTCAGTCTGTTAATCAAACACCGGACGATTCTCCAGTTTTTGTCAAAGCCGAAGAACCACAATTAGTTCAAAATAGCTATCATAATCCTGATTTATCTTATAGAGGAGTAGATGGATTTTCCTCCGGTCAGCGCGAGGAACAAAATCCATTTATAAGTAGTCAAGAATTAAAATAATGATTTATTTGCTTTTCAATTTATTTTTTACAGTGTTTTTATTTAATCCTATAGTATTTTTATCTATTTTAATATAGTTCTTAATTTATTCCCATATTAGCTATAAATTGATGAATTCATCTAATCTGCTATAAAAATTTCAAACACCGGTTAATCATGTTTCGATATATCTGTATGCTCAAAACATACCATATATTAGTTGATCTACCAACCCCCAGTATCATCTCATCACCTAAAAATAATTATGCAAGATATTCGCCGCTGCACTCTTCCCCTCCCCTATTTTAGAGTTACCACCCCTTAGTTTCGTCTCCGGACGCAGTGCACTTAGTATTTTTGTTGTTACAGTGTTTTATAAGCCTTTATTAAAATAGTAGCTCAATGGCTGAGTACCAATATTTGAAGAAGAACAAAATAATGGGGTTTTGAAAAAACAGATATATATATGAAGTAAAGTTAGAGAATTATCTTTTTTTTTTGCTGTTTTTTTTTCTTGTTTCCTGCTTCTCATTCAGTATTACATTACTTAGATCCAACTTATTACAAATATTACACGTATTACAGAATGCCAACCTTAACCCTTAACGCGCCATCTTTCGTGAATCTTATTATAAGAGAAACAACCCGTGAAGCTCAATTGGAAAATAAATGGGACAAATGTATGGACAGCAAGGTCTGCAAACCTGCTGCTATTACTTTTATAGTTATTGCTGTCATACTCCTTATTCTTTTAATTTGCGTGGTGGTAAATGTAACATGTTGTGCAATTGGGTGTGTTGAGACTTGCTTATCTAACATTTTCTGCTGTTGTAATCGCCGTCGTCGCTCTGTTAATTCCTCAAATCCAGGATTTACTCCTTTACATGAATATCCACAACAGCCTCAATATGTTCAACAAGCGCCTCCTATTTATCAAACGGCTCATACTCAATATAACCCAGCGTATTCTTCAAATGAGTACCGACACGAATACAAATGATATCATTAATAAGAAGAGACATTTATATTGATTAACTATACCCCCCTTTTCACCATCATATATAGGTTTCCATTTTTTTTTTTTTTTTTTGCTTTTTTTTTTTGCTTTGTTTTTGCTTTGTTTTGGTCTGTTTTGTTTCTGAATTCGCATTGATAAATACTCAAACTATGGCATTTTCCCTCTGCTTCTGTCCCTCCTCTATATTACTCTAACTTGCTTTTGTACTATTATTCAAAAAAATATTTTTGTTTGTAAATCATATATAGGTTTCTTTATGTATTAGTAAAAGATGTTGTTTGGAATATGATCTTTATTATAGGTTTATTAGGTGTAAGGATGATATTATCTTGATCTGTACGGTGTTTGGATGTACATAAATAAAAGAATCAAGAAAAAAAAAGTGAAAAAAAAAAAAAAAAAAAAAAAAAAAAGAAAGGCTCTCAACACAAAGCAAACTGAGGTGCCTAATTATCATACTTTCCAATTGTCAGAAAAAATAATCAGAATATGTTTAATTCATTTTTTCCTACCCTCAGAACATTTGCAAAGCCAAACCCTATAACAATAGTCTTTGCACGCTCCTTGTCCAAGACTCATAAAGGTGCCGCCAAAAGATTTATAAAAGTGAAAAAGAAGGATAATACTGTTGAATATAAACACGGTAAACCAGGAAGAAAGCATGGTAATGCTGGATGGCCTCAAAGATTGTTACAACACAAAGATGGTAAAACTTATGCCACAGGAAAAGGACACGGGGATATGAAAAAGAAACTTAGAAGACTCCTACCATTCGCTTAATTGAATTTTAGAGCATTGATATCATAAGAAGATAAAAATAGAGGCAAAAGAAACTGGAAAAAGTATAAAAGAAATTCAGATTTTTCAGTTAATCTTTTTTAAAAAAAAAAAGCTTTTACCTTATAATGTGTTTTCAAGGTTATTCAGTCTCATTTTATTGTGTATTAAGTAACTTAGTATTCAATTTGTCTAGATTCATGATTTCTACTCAGCAACAATTGTACATAGCTTGAAAGTTAGTCACTTTCTTTCATGAGTGTTTTTAATGTCATCCATTTGTTTTTTCTTTTCTTTTCTTTTAAAAAATTGTGCATACTTCTAAAGTTTTGTTTCTGCTTCAGATAATCATTTTTTATCAGAGTAAGATTTTGTAAATAGAATTTTGTATTATTACCGAAAACACTGCTCCATATTTTCTTCTATATCCCACAAAAGTGATATAACAAGCGACATGTGGATTTAGTAAGTAGTAAATTAAACTTTTGCCTGTATGTGGTGAAGATAGTAAACTTTCTTTACATATTTCAAACCACGTGCACATGAATAGTATGCCTTTAAAACTGACTGTATTTTTATTGGCGAACTATTTTTTTAAAAAAAATGTTAATGTAAATTAAAAAAAAAAAAAAAAAAAAAAAAGAACAGAAATATTGAATATACTTTCTCAATCACTAGTTCTGAGAGAATCATATCATAAAAGGAGAAGAATAATGTTGAAATTGTCAGTTTCCTATGCAATTTGATGCATGCTGTGAGAGATGATGGGAAAAAATTTTTTTTTTTTTTTTTTTTCTTTTTTTTTTTAACAAAAAAAAATTGCTGAGAACTTTCCATATCACTTTATCAAACTCACAGATAAACAAATTCAATAAACATCACTAAGTAAAGAAGGAAAGATGAAAATAAAGACTATTTCAAGATCAAGTGATATATATATCCCTGAAAGAAATACTGATGAAAGCAGATTATCTCGTAATTTGGATCCTGCTCTTCATCCCTTTGAAAGGGCTAGAGAATATCAAAAAGCATTAACAGCAACAAAGATGGAAAGAATGTTTGCTCAACCATTTGTTGGTCAATTTGGTGATGGTCATAGAGATGCTGTTTATTCTATTGCCCGTAATTTCGAAACTTTGAACAAAATAGCCACTGGAAGTGGAGATGGTGTTATTAAATATTGGAATGTCAAATCTAGAAAAGAATTCATCACTTTTAAAGCCCATAACACTAGAGTTAGCGGATTAATTGTTACTCCAAATGGAAAATTATTAAGTTGTGGACATGATAGAACCATTAAAATGTGGTCAGTCAATGACGAAGACTTCAAAGGTAAGACCAAAAAATTGAAACAATATGATGACCAAGATAGTGATGAAAGTGATTTTGATGATGATGAAAGCGACGGTGAAGAATCAGGAGAAGAGGAAGGATTTTTGAAAGAAAATCAAATAAATGCTCAAAGTGGCTTAATAAAAACTTACTTAGGTGACCATGCTTTTGAGTCTATTGACCATCATTTTAACAAAGATTTATTTGTTACCGGTGGTAGTCTTATAGAACTATGGGATTCTAACCGTTCAAAACCAATATCTAACTTGACATGGGGAGCAGACAATATAGTAACCACAAGATTCAATAATGTTGAAACCTCAATTTTGGCTTCTGCTGGTAGCGATAATACCGTTATTTTATATGATATCAGAACTAATTCACCAACTCAAAAAATCGTCAATACTTTGAGAACCAATTGTATCAGTTTCAATCCAATGTCAGCCTACAATTTTGTTTGTGGGTCCGAGGATAGTAATATATATGGCTATGATATGAGAAATATGAGCCGAAGCACAAACGTGTACAAGGATCACATATCTGCTGTTTTGGATGTTGATTTTGCCCCAACTGGTAAAGAACTTGTTTCTGGCTCATTCGATAAAACAATAAGAATTTTCAATGCGAATGAAGGTCATTCAAGAGAAGTTTATCATACAAAAAGAATGCAACAAGTATATTGCACTAAGTATTCTTTGGATTCCAAATTCATTTTTAGTGGGTCTGATGATTGTAATGTTAGAATATGGAGATCTGTTGCTTGGGAAAGAACTAATGTCAAATCAACAAGAGAAAGAAACAAATTAGAATATGATGAGAAATTAAAAGAAAAATTCAAGTACATGCCTGAAATTAGAAGAATTTCTAGACACAGACATGTTCCAATTGGTGTTAAGAAAGATAGTGATAAAAGAAAAATACAATTGCAAAGTATCAAGAAAAAAGAGGATAATGAAAGAAGACATAGTAAAAAAGGTAGCAAACCTTTCAAATCTGAAAGAGAAAAACATATCGTTGCTAACACATATAAGTAGATTGTTTAGTGGTTCCTATTTTGTCGTTCTGTTCGTTTCATATTTCATTTTTTTCAACGTTATGCATGCTTTTTTCTTTTGTAACTTTTTTAGTATTTAACACAATATAAATGTAAATAATTTGTATTTTTATGCGAAATACAAGAAAGGTAGAAATAAAAGAAAACAATCTAGCAAGATCAAGAACAAAATACAATGTGAAAACATTTGGAAAGTTGAAAAAAAAAACCAATTTAATGTTAAATTGGTAAAAATAAGCTCCTCATCAGGGGCTCGAACCCTGGACATTTCGGTTCCTTACTTCGTAAAAGCCGAACGCTCTACCAACTGAGCTAACAAGGATGGAACTTTCTTCTTTTTATCATAGAGCCCCTACATTTAATTCATATGTTTTCGTGTTGCAAGGGCGTACTAAATCAATCCCAGAAATTACTTCTCTTATTTTAGCGTTCAGATGCTTACAATCAAATTACAATAATTAAAAATAAAAACTGAAACCAAGTGAGTGAGAATTCTCACCCTTTTAAAACTATTTTGTTATGTAGTTTTAAGTGATCTTTTGAAGATTTTCCCCTATATATATATATATATATATATATATATATATATATATGTATAGATTTTAACATAAATCTAGTTGCCGTGTTGAAAAAAAAAACTGTTTTCTCATCAATCGATTTAAAATGCTTCACTCAGCAATCCTCTTTGATTTTAAACGATAAGATCAAATGGTACGAATTTATTTATATCCTTGTGAAAGTACACCGGAGGAACCAATTGGAACCTTATCCTCTACGCTATATATAGTGACAATAAAAGACTTATCAAAGGTATCTTTTATTATAGCTTTTCATTTCTTTATGTAACTCATCTGTTTTGCTCTTTTTTTTCTTTTATATGGTCCTCAATTTTTAATTCTTCCTTAAGTTTTATTTCATTTACATTGATTCTTCTTGTTAAATTTATTTCCTCTTATTTCAATTTCTTATTGCCTTATTATACATGAGGGTTTTTGTTTTTATCATTATATTGATTATAATGATAATAAAATTGGTTTTTTTCTCCTATGAGACAGAACTGGTGTCCTTTTTTAGGTTTTCCTTCAGTTTACGACTTTTTGTGATGGTGAAAAAAAAAAAAAAAAAAAAAAAAAAAAACATATCGTGAGTTCAATTCCCATACTCGTACAATAATGTGGGTCTCACGTTTGGTTCGCTAGCTGATAAAGAAGTCTACCACCGTAAAAATATAGGTAAAAAAGGTTTCTAGTTAGTAGAAATCATACATTACCAAGAGGCGGCACCATTAGCATCTATGCAGATTTTCACTCACCTTACATAAAGGTTAGCTATATGACTGCTATATAGCTTAAAAATTTCAGTTCATGAATTTTATATCACAAAGTTGATATATGATGTGATTTTGAAGAAAGAAAGAAAAAAGTAACTTGTTACAATTTTTCTTTGTTTTATTAAAATATCTTGTTTTCTTTTGTTTGTTTCTTTCATTTTAATTCCTGTTATTTTTAATCAGTTTTTTATTTTAAAATTCTTATAGCCCTGTTATGTATGGCGGATTTTGTTTTTATTGTTATATTTATTATACCAATAATTTTTGCCATTTGTTTTTGTTTTCTTACGAGCAATAACTGATGACTTTTTTATGTTTTTCCCTTTGATTAATGTATCATTTGTTTCATCTAATGTATGATTTTTTGTGCCGGAAGACGCTTTACAAGTCTGTTAAAATTGCTAAAACGGAGATGCTTCTGTCTAAAGGTGGGTCTGGTTTGTTGTTCATAGAGGATCAGTTGGTATTTTTTTTTTTTTTTTTTTTTTTCTGTTGTAACAAATCTCAATGAGCAAATTTTCTTACTCAATTTAAAAATCTAAAACTCAATCAATAATTGATCACTGTGTCAGAGCCTACACCATACATTCACTATGATTTTTGTCTCCCGCACAAATCCTTACCACGCCGTGGATTCTGGCAATGGTTGGATATCCGAAAAATAAAGAATAAAATATATGTAAAATAGAATATAGTGTAATAATTTGTAAATTAAGAATAATTTGTAAATTAAGAATAATTTGTAAATTAAGAATAATTTGTAAATTAAGAATAATTTGTAAATCAAGAATAATTTTTTATGAATTTCAAATATTTACACAAAATATGAAAAAGAAAAAAAAAAAGAAAAGGAAAAATAGAAAAATTCTCGCCATTAATCTTGGGTAAATTTCTAATAACTAGTATGATAAAATCATGGCAACGGAATAAATTTCACAGCAATAAAAAGAGCTAAAACGCTTTAATGAGTGCTCACATACCTAAATATTATTTCTAGGATTTTAATGAGCCTCTACTTCCAAAAACATAAATCGAGTTATGCAATAGAATCTCACTGCCGTATTTTCATTTAACTATTATTAAACTAATACTTATATATGATATAAACGTTCTCTTAATTTCAAGGGCTGTATGCTCTTCTAAAAAGCTTTTCTTGAATAAATATTCTTTTTTTGATGTCAATTATTTAAAAAAGATATAAATATTTTTTCAATTGAATAAATTCTGTTCAATAACAGCAACAATGATGATACTCCTCCTATAATCAAATTGTATTTCAAGTCAACATTAACTAATTCGAAAATTTGCATTTTTACTCGGAAGCTTCTTTTGTGTCGAAGTGCTATTCTATGAACTTTGACTGGATTTCCTGCTCTACCGATTGTTTTTGTGCGTGTTTTTTTTTTATTGCTTCTTTCTTTATATTTACAATCACAAAAAATTATGTATTCAGAAAACACATTGAACACTAAGGGGAGAACCTATGGCGGGCAACAGCTGCTGCTCCTGAGAAAGCCAAAACCAATGGAATTTTTTTCACATTCAGAAAGATTCGTACATTTATTTGTGCATTTTTTTTTTTTTTTTTTTCAACACAGAAAACTAGGTTTATATTAAAATCTATACATATACATATTAGGGTAAAATCTTCAAAATATCACGTAAAGCTATATAAAAAATAGTTTTACTACTCACCAAGAACCCTTTGGTTTAATTTACAAATTTTTTCTTCACATTCGAATGCTTCGTACATTATGAAACAAAACCCTCAATGTATAATCAAATAAAACCAATATAATAGATCAAAGTAAGACAATATGAAATAGAAGTAAGTAAGGTTTCTTGAAAAGGACCAAGTAAAAAGAAAAGAACAAAAAGAAGAAAATGGAGTCAAAAAAAATTTTTTTTCGACACATAAAACTATCCATGATTTAAGTTCAATCTTGAAAATTGACAAGAAAAGCGGACCTAGCTCAGTTGGGAGAGCGTCAGACTGAAGTTCAGTCTCAGAGATATCTGAAGGTCCTGTGTTCGATCCACAGGGTTCGCAATTCTTTTTTAATCAATGTCTAAGGCTTCTTTTTTAGCCTTGCATACATGGTGTTATTCAAAAAATATATATAAATGAGATAATGATATTCAAGCCATGCAACTATGAACTAGAGTTTCTTTAGTATTCCAACTGTTTCTTGCAATGAGCCCAAATTTTTTGTTTTTTACATGAGAAACCAATATTAACACAATTGATCAGTCAGTTTTAAGCCATTTAGTTTCAGAGAAAAAACCTAAAAAAGGACATCAATTCTTGCTCATAAGAAAACAAAAACCCGCATGTAATAAAGCGAGAAGCAATTTAAAGTAAATGAAATAAAATCAATTCAAGAAAAAAATCATTTTGTTTTTCACATTCCATTCAAAAGATTCGTACATTTATGAATTAACTAAAATCAAAATTTAAAATGTTTTTGTATATATACATATACTGACACGATTTTTTTTCACATTCAAAAAGATTTGTAAATTTATACATTTATATATATATTGTCTCAACACAGAAAATTAGATTTATATTAAAACCTATTCATATATATACTAGGGAAAAATCTTCGAAAGATCATATAAAACTATATAAAAAATAGTTTTAGTTTTTATTTTTAATTTTTTATTTTGATTCTGAGCATCTAAACAACCGTTAAAATAAGAAAAGTAATTTCTGGGATTGATTTAGTACGCCTCTGCAACACGTTTTTTTTTTTACTTTCGAAAAGATTCGTACATTTATGAACTAAACTATATACAACACTTTTTTTTTTCGACACGTAAAACTAGATTTATATTAAAATCTATACATATGTTATATAATTTGCTATTACGGGGAAA
>JASTUB010000426.1:0-14720 GCA_031124825.1 Saccharomycopsis vini
TTTTTTTTTTTTTTTTTTTTTTTTTTTTTTTTTTTTTTTTTTTTTTTTTTTTTTTTTTTTTTTTTTTTTTTTTTTGATTCCTCGCAAATAGCTTTATATTAAAATCTTTTTAAAAAATACTGTATGACTTTATAGATCATAAATCCTCTACAGGATCAAATAGAAACATCTAAACAATTTTTAAGTGCTGTTGATTCCAATCATTCAAAATCCCCTATAAATGAATAGGTAGATAACATTATAATGATTCAGAACTATAATTGATTGGTACGCAGATAGTGTAAGTTTTACAAAGCCCAAAGCTAGTTTTTCTGTCTTGGTTAAATCCCATGTGAGTTCTATCCTTAGAATTTCAATTTTGTAAATAAAAACATATGTTGAATTTGCTAAACGATTAAAAAATATTACCAAAATTTTAGAATTCAAAACATAGGAAAATTATGTTGAGAATTCTGTTAATATCGGTCGAAAAAAAAATAAAATAATAAAATTTTTTCAAATGAAATATGAGTATACATAAAATACTTCACTTTAAGTACGTTAATAATGTGAGTAACTACTAATGATCGCATTAGCCTGTCAATACTTAAAATTGAGGCATCTTGATTTTTTTTTGTTTTTTTTTGACATATTTCAAAGGGCTCAAAACCTTGCGAAAAAAAATGAAAGACGAAAAAAAAAAAACAACAAAGAAGCGAAACAACAACTCATCAACAAGAATTATTATCAACAAAGAATTGGTGTCAATTTAATTATAAAATAGGATCAAATAAAAAAATGACTCGTGCAACAAATGCTGCTTTGACTTTTTTTGTCATATTCACTTTATATGTTGCTTTATTCACAGGGTCAATACCTACCCCTGAACCAATCTATTCACAAATTATCCCAGTGGTACGTAAATCTCAGAAGAAAACAATAACGAAACATTATTATAAAATTTAACTCAATTCAGTTATTTATTACAATATTATTACTTTCCCCATCACCGTTTCTTTCGCCACTACTACTTTTTTTTTATCGTTTTATTATTATTTTACTAACTCTTCAATTAGCTTCCATGGTGGACACTTGTTACATTTGGTGCATATTCTTTGGCAACTTTAGGATATGACGTTATTACCTTCAAAGATAAACCAGAAAAATATAAAGAATTGCTTGGTCAAATTGATGAAGCTAAAGTTTTTTTGAAAGCTAACGGGGTTGATGTTGAATAAATATGACAAATAGGCTGCCTATATATATAAATGTACAAATATTTTTCTGATGTCACCATCAAAATTCACTTATGTTTTTCATAATAAATAAGGTCATTACAAGCGGGAAAAATGATAGTAAATGAAATGTATCTTGTATTTCACTCATCTAGAAACAATTTGTCTTTTTTCCAATTGATGATAATGATTTGGTTTTGCATTGATCTGGGATTATTCATTATTTTGGTATAAAGTGAAAATTCCGAGTGCTTGTTGTGCGTAGTCATAATTGAAACCACAGATTTTAGCAACCTTTCAGATCTTGTACTCCATAAAATTATCAACAGTGAATAGTTTCTCTTACCATACCTTTCAGGTCATCTCTATTCCGCGAATTGATAAATCTCTTCCCCCTCCAATGATCAATCTCACCCCTCCAATGATTCAATCAGTATTTAATCAAATCAACGTTCCCATATTGCTTATATTCTATATTGTAAGGGTAGAAAGAAAAACAATTCTATATCTTATTTTTTAAAAAAAATCTAATACTCCTATTTTTTTTTTTTCTGTCTTGCTCTTCTTTTTTTTTCTTTTATTTGGGTATACAAAGATATCAAATTCCAGCGCCCTTTATCCTGATGATTTCAATGGCTTATTATCTGTATAATATTGTGTTGATAATATGACCTATGGAGAGAGAGAGAGAGATGTGTCTCAAGAAATGAAAGCTTTAGGTGGTAGCCGAGTGAAATTGTTAATGTGCATACAAATAAATTGATTATTTTTTCGCCTATCTGTCAAATTAATTAATCGTATTGATATCTTCTTTTTTTTTTTTTTTTTTTTTTATCTATTATTGATGCATTAGTTCCTGTAAGATAAAGTGCCCCACAAACATTACTGATCTCTTAGTTTCTAAAGATCTTAGTTTCTATAGAATAAATTAATGTATACTTGTATGTTTTTGGTGATTTTTTGTTGGTGGAACCGCGGAATGGGATATTTTTTTGGTTATGCAGCACTTATAAGGGAAGAGTGTATAATACGATGATTGAACTATTGTTGGCCAGTAAAATTACGAATTGAGATCTTTAAAATATAATGATTAGTTTATCGAATATGAATAATGGAAAGATAAAATAATCCCCCAATAATGCAAGAATATTTATATGAATGAAATTAACATTTGTAAGAACAAGAACCCTCCCATAGTAATAATAATAATAATAAAAACAAGACAAATAAACAGTGTAAATTAAACAGTTTTCGGAACAACAACAACAACAACAACAACAGCAACAACAACAGCAACAACAACAACAACAACAACAACAACAACAACAACAACAACAACAACAACAACAGCAACAATAACAACAACACAATGAAATACAAGAACTTTCGATAAAATGTTTTTGCCAACGAATATTCTTCTTAGTTTTTTTCTTTTTCTTTTCTATTAAGCTTCCATGATTTTCTTATCAATTTTTCTTATGATGTTGATTCAATTGTTTTTCTAAATTAGCAAAAGCATCCATACTGATACTTTCCCATCGATTAGAATTATTTTCCATAAACTCTTGATCTGAAATGATTTTTGCTATTTCTATGCTATTTTTATTTCTAATTTCTAATGGTAAATTTTCTTCATTTAATAATTTAATTGGAGGATCATATTTTAATGGCCAAACCCCACCATTTTGTTTCAAATTGTCGGCCGCCAATTTCCGTTGATGTTTAAAATATTTCATATCATCATTATAAAGTTCCCATACACAATTGATACATCCACTCATACAACAATTATCTGGTTCTGTTGGTGGTAACGGAATTTCTATTCCTGCAATGGTGATTGGTGATTTTTGATGCAATGATGATGAATATCTTGAAGATGATTTGCCGCCGATACCATTTGATTTCTCGCCAGCTAACCTTCCACCAAAGATATTTCTCATTCTCTTGGCATTTTCTTCGACTGGCAAACTATTTCCTTCAAATACAAAAGCTTGTTGCTGTTGTTTTGGTTGTTGAGAGTCTTTTACTTTTAATAATTGGTTTTTTTTGGCATCAACAACAGCATCATAAAACCCATATTTTGAATTAAAGTATCTTCTTGTTGTTGATGTATTTAAATTTCTTTTGATGGTCAAATTTTTAATTGAAGAATAGAGCATTTTCATTTTTTTTTTTTTTTTTTTTTTTATTTTTCAATATCCATTTTAGATAAGTAGATTGGAGATCTTAAAAAAATAAAAATAAAAATAAATAAAAATAAAACAGCCTCTGCTTATACTCTATACTCACAGCTTAACCAAAAAAAAAAAAGGAAAATTCCGGACCAACAGAGAAATGAAACAACGTTAGTCACGAGAATGTCAGATGATGCGTTCATGTGACTACATAATCATAAGCGCACCTTGCTGCTGGAACATCACCATATATGAATAAAATAAGCTTTAAGTTCAATAGGCCGAAGAGGAAAAAAACAAAAAAAAAAAAAACAATAAAAAAAATTTTGATGAGGAAGATACAGTTGAATAGATTATACCTGAATATGCATGAACAAAATTATAAAAAAAAAAAAATTTTTATTGAAAAATTCCAAAAAAAGTAAAAAAAATTCAAAATTTGAAAAAAATTCGCTGGAAAAATTTCTTTTTTTCTCTTCTTGGCCGGGAAACTGATAGAGAAGGGGGTGGATGGAACTGGTGGGGGTGACGAGAGCAGTCCCGCGGGAATCCTTAGCCAGAACCGCGGATAGATTAACAAATGTTGTTAATAAACTGACAGGATCTACCCTTACTTATAATTATATTTGATGTAATGACAGATAAAGCTTATCTTTGAAATTTATCAAATGATTTTAAATTATCTTGACCATATTTTAACATATTTCCAATTAACAAATTACAATTATACTTTTAACTATGAAATTGTTGTTTTTTTTTCAACTGCCAAAGAAGGCTCAAAAGACGAAAACCGCACGGCGGTCATTTTTTCTGCAGAAAACATCGCTTATCTCGATACAAAAGAAAAAAGAAAAGAAAAAAATTTTTTTTTTTTTTTTCTTTTCTTTTTTATTTTTATTTTTTTCTCTCTACATCAACGATGATGTATATATAATAAGCCTTTTGGAAGCCAATAATCACAAACTATTAAACGATTTTTTTTTTTTTTTTTTTTTTTTTTTCTTCAACTTGATTAACTTTAGCAGGTTCCACTAACAATATTAATTGATTGAAATTATAAATAATAATTCATAATGTCTACCGACATTGAAAAACAAGATAAAATTGAACCATCAGTCAGTAACACTTCTGTTCAAGATGAAAAAGTCGACTCTTCAAGACCATTATACTTGAGAGTTGTTAATGCTTTAATTAATGGTGCTGAAACTAGAGGTATTGAAAGAGTTGAAGAACATGAAAGAGAACCACCTTCTCTTTGGACTGCATCTTCCATGTGGTTTTCTGCTAATATGGTGGTTGCCACTTTTTCTCTTGGTGCTTTAGGTCCAACTGTTTTTGGTTTAACTTTTTATCAAAGTCTTGTTTGTAATATTTTTTTCAATCTTCTCGGTGCTTTACCAGTTGCTTTCTTCTCCTTATTTGGTGCTAGATTCGGTTTGCGTCAAATGGTTTTGTCTAGATTTTTGATTGGTGATATTGCTACAAGAATTTTCTCTCTAATTAACATTGTTGCATGTGTTGGCTGGGGTGCTGTCAACATCGCTGCTAGTGCTACTTGTCTTCATATTGTTAATGACAAAGTCCTTCCACCTTGGGCTGGTTGTTTGATTATTGTTATCTTGAGTATTTTCGTTTCATTTTTCGGTTATGATGTCATTCACACTTACCAAAAATACTCTTGGATTCCAAATTTCATTATCTTTTTCATCATTATTGCTAGATTCAAAATTTCTGGTGCTTTCAGTGGAACTTTAACTAGTACTGAATTTGTCAATACTGAGAGATTTCCAGGTGGCCAAACAACTGCTGGTGATGTCTTGGCTTATGGTGCCACTCTTTTTGGTTTCGCCGCTGGTTGGACCACTTATGCTGCTGATTATACTTGTTATATGCCAGTTGACACCCCTTCTGCTTATATGTTTTTCAGTCTTTTAGCTGGTTTATGTTTCCCATTGTTCTTCGTTACTAACTTAGGTGCTGCTTGTGGTACTGGTATTTTCACCAGACCAGAATGGTACGATGCTTACAATGAAGATTCTGTTGGTGGTTTACTTTATAGTATTTTGGTCACCGATTCTCTTCATGGATTTGGTCAATTCTGTATTGTTGTATTGGCCTTAAGTACCGTTGCTAACAACATTCCAAATATGTATTCCATTGCTTTAGGTGCTCAAACTCTTTGGAGTCCATTAGCTAAAGTCCCAAGAGTTTTTTGGACTGTTTGTGGTAACTTTGCCACTTTAGCCATTTGTATTCCAGCTTATTATAAATTCTCTACTTTCATGAGTAACTTTATGAGTTTGATTTCTTATTATTTGGGTATTTATATCGGTTTGGCTTTATCTGAACATTTCATTTATAGAAAAGGTTTCAAAGGTTATAACTACTTGGATTGGAATGACAAATCTAAATATCCTATTGGTTGGGCTGGTCTTTTCGGATTTTGTTGTGGTGTTGCTGGTGTTGTAATTGGTATGGGCTCAACTTGGTACCATGGTGTTGCCGGTAGATTCGGTGATTACGGTGGTGATTTAGGTTTCGAATTGGGTTTCATTTTCGGCGTTATTGGTTACAATATTGTTCGTCCATTCGAAAAGAAATATACTGGTCGTTAGAAAAAAAAATTAATAATAGATATCCCAAATAGACATACTTGATGATTTTTTAAAGAATTGTTAATTATTTATTTAATGTTTTTTTTTACGCATTCAAAACTTTTTTTTATTTTATTTTATCTTGTTTTAATTATAGTGTTTTTTTTTCTATTTTTTTTTTAGTTTGTTTCCCTTAGTTTTTAATGTCTTGCTAATTTTTCTTTTTTTTTTTTCCTATCTCATTTTAATCTATATTATTCTAATCGTTAAATTCTAATCGTAATTATTAATATAAGAGTGAAATGATAAGAAGTTTTTGATGCCTTGTAAAAATTTGATTGGCGGCTTTACGCTATTCATGGCAGAACGTTGTCTCAGAAGAAGAACAAGAAGAAGAAGAGATTAAAAAAGAAAAAAAGAAATTCTGTACAGATTTTATAGCTATATTTTGAAGTACACAGTTTTTAGAAAAGAATAAGAAACGGTTGGAATGTTTCACATGTCATAAATGAAAAAGTATTTGTAGCGCAAAAAAAAAAAAAAAAAATTGAAAATAAAAAACATAATATATTATGTATAAATCAAAAAAAAAAAAAATTTTTTTTTGTTATATCCAGTCGAGTGTTTCCATTTATTATTATATTAATTGTCATTTGATTTGAATAACATGAACGAATAAATATTCGTGATATTCTCATATATGATATATATACAAGATATACACAAATTATTCTTTTCCGTGGAATTATGGTTTTTTTTTCCCTTGTATACGAAAAAAATAAAATGAAGGAAAAATACAAATTTGTATTTTTAAAGAAAAATAAAAGAATTTTCTATACGGCCTACTCTTATTCTAAAAAACCTATTAAAACAAGGGCCAGAAATAAACCAAAAGTTGGAATCAACAAGTGAACTTATATTGTCGTTTAAATTTCATATGTTGTATTTTTATTATCAACCATCATATAAGGAAAATTACCCCCTAGAAAAAAAAAAAAAAAAAAAAAAAATGGACTACGGGGATCTAGCTTTGACAATTAAACAACCTCGTATTACTAAAGTCTGGATTTATTATAATAATGCTATCTATTATCTAGCTTCTTATTCATTTATTTATAGATAGAAACGATCCATCACAAAGTATAGGTAAGCTAGGATAATCTTAAAAATGCTTTTTGCTCATTATTCTATATTTATTAAAATTTTTTTTTTTGGATATAATCAACCAAATCCCGCCCATTCTATTGAAAAATTTACAACTTCATTTTCATTTTCAGACGAAGAAGTTGAAATCTCATCAATCATCGATTGAATTGATTTTTTCATTAAAATGGATTTATTATTACCATTTTTTTCAACAAAATTTTTTTCTTCTTTCAATCCACTAACAACCCATAATTTCTTGACCCCAACCGCCAATCTTCCTCCCCCAACTATTTTCATCAATTGTAAATCATCATTTTCATAATCATGGAAATTGACAATTAAATGAGAATGATAACGTAACGGATCGCCAGGATAAACAATCATTTTTGAGCCAAATTTCAATCCCGGTGATACAAAATAGTTCGATTGATTTTTAAGTTGTTTCATAAATTTAATTGGTCGATATAATTTGAGAAGTCGATCTTTGAAAACATTGTCATTAAGATTTGAAGAATTTTCAAAAGATAAATCTATTCCATCAATTATTGAATCGTAATCTCCAGTAGAATAATGTTTAATTGAATCATCAACAACATCGGTAAACTGATTAATTAGGTGATTTTTCACAAAATTCAAAAGTAAAATTTGTTGGATTTTTTCATGAAATTGTAAATTCTCTAATAACCATTGATAGTTGGCAAAATTCTTTGAGTTATCTGGAATGTTATAATAAATCAAATTCAAATCTTTGGATGAAACTTCATAATCTTTGGTCATTGAATTATTAGTTCCTGTAGAAATATGATTATCTATTATTTGTGTTGCTTCCATATTGTTTTCATCGTTATCCTTGCTATTATTATTATTTTTATTATTCTTGTTGTTTTTTTTCTTTTTACCTTTGTTATTCTTCATCATTTCAATTTTTTTCAATTCGATTTCTTTTTTTTTAGTCAAAATTGTCGATTTGTTTTTTTCCCAAATTTCATTCAAATATTTAGTTTGATCTTCAATACTCATCATCTCAAACATTTCTTGAAAAACCATTTTTTCATAAACTAAATATATTTTTTTCAATACACATGCCAAATATAAAACTTCTTCGATACTCAATTGTAGTGGTATACTCAAAAAA
Organism: Saccharomycopsis vini; assembly: GCA_031124825.1. Classification (NCBI taxonomy): domain Eukaryota; kingdom Fungi; phylum Ascomycota; class Saccharomycetes; order Ascoideales; family Saccharomycopsidaceae; genus Saccharomycopsis; species Saccharomycopsis vini. The sequence goes on from JASTUB010000426.1 coordinate 8,264, forward strand.
AGCAGCTGTTGAGGAGCAATTGGTAAAGTTCCTGATAAAACCCCCAATATATTATATTGTTCACGTAAAATTTTAATGTGCTCCAAATCAAATATAAGAGCCCTATTGGCAATTATACTGACAGGAATTTTATCCAGTTCCATATTCTAGTTTACTCAGTTGATTCAGAAATATATCAGCTGCATTATAATTCATTTTGATTCAGTTTGTAATTATTTTGGTTGATTTTTTTTTCATGCTTTAGTCATATATTAGTAAGAATGCATAGTATTCGAGGGCGTCAGTAGTGGAGGAGGGTGGTCGATGAGCAGAAGAAGTTTTCTTGTTTTGTTTTTTTTGACAGCTTTTTTGTTTGTTTGTTCAATTTTATTTTAAAAAAAATTTTAAACGCGAGAGAGAGAGGGAGCGCTTATTTTATCTTCAAATATGAAATGAGATTATTTAATTAACTAAAATTTCAAGAATGAAACAAAATATAAAACAATACAATCAGAAAACATTCCCGACCCTGAAAAAGTTTGTGAGCTAATATTTGCAAGACTCAACAAGAAGTTAACAATATGTGTATGTGAAAAAAAAAAAAAAAAAAAAAAAAAAAATAAAAAAAATAAAACCGAATGACGAGTAAATGAAGAAATTGTTGGTTTTTTTTATTTTATTTATTCATTTGTTATTAAAATGAAATTATACAGAAACTATTAAATTGACAGTGCAGACTTTCTTGTAATTTACCTGTCAAATAAAGTAGACCCCTCGAAGCGTACCATCAATTTCGAATTGTGATTTTTAACGCTTTAGCTCTCTAAGTACACCTATAACTTGTTAAAATCAAGCTGAAATTTTGGACTCAATCAGAATTGATTGGATTTGAAAAATTATTTTTGGAACATATTGCTAACACAAGAGATTACGGGAGAGATATCAGATGCAAGATTCGAAGAAAACTAACAAAATCAATGTTTGGTTAGAAGCGTTTTCCAAAAGATAGAAAAAGACAAAAAAAAAAAAAAAAAAAAAAAAATTAAGCAATTATCTTTTGCTCATGTTAAGTGATAATCTTTTGCTCAAAAGATTATTGCTAAAAGATCTCTTGCAAAACACACCAAATGAAACCAATAGAAAAATGTCATTGAATTTTGTTCTAACAAAATATTTGTCAGATATTGACTTGAAAACACAAGATTTATTTGTTGAATTATTGAAATTAAATCCAAATTTCAATTCTGAATTACTTATTGAGAAATATTTAAATAGCAATGATGATGATCATAATGTTGATTTCAATAATTGTGTGAATATTATTGAAGATCTTTCTATTCTTAAATATTATTTTTCTGAAATATTTAAAAAGTTAGATTTGATTAGAAATTCTAAAAAGAAAACAAATTTGATTTCTAATAAAAAAAAAATCAAAAACAATAAATCATCACCAAAATATGTTGTTACTTTGGATATTAATAAAGGTAAAACAAATTTAGGAATTGATTACCAATCATTAGGTGAAATATTTGAAAATGGATCGATTTCTCAAAGAATTGAATCGAATTTTCAAAAATTATCCCAAAAGGACAAAGATTTACCATCAACTATTGAAAAAGAAATTAAATTAATGATGAAATTTGAGAGGTTAATTGTTGATTATATTATATTTAGTATCAATTATCAACTTATAAATCAGATTTTACAAACAAATTTCGAAATCATTGATAATTTAAATTATTTTCAAGATTTATTACAAAACGATAGTTTTTTCAATTTTAAAAAATTGTATCATTTATTGAAAATTTCTCCTTCGATTATTTTTGATTTTATTTCTAACATTTTTATTGAATTCAAATCTTTAATGATCAAAGAACAAGGAACATATTTTAATCATTCAAATTTCAAAAATTTGACAACCTTGATTCATTCAAAATTGATTAATAATCTTCAAAGTTTACCCATTAATATTATAATGAATGAAATTAGAAATCCAACAAAAATTAATATTCTTAATAATCCTAATTCTTCAAAATTTGGAATTGTTTCCAAAAATTTCTCATCAAAACTCATTAGTAAAAATGTGATATCTAATGGAGTTTCTATTATTCTTAAACCAATAACTAGTATATTTAATCAAATTTGGAGAATCTTTCAATATCCAAAATCTTTATTTGATGGGTATTTGAATTTGAAAATCAATCAATTAAAAGATTTAAAATACAAAAATATTGAGAAACTTGGGGCATTAATTGATGAATCTTCAAAGCTTGGATTAAATGATGAAGAAATTGGATCAATAAATATTAAAGCATTTGATAAAATAAATTATATTTTGACCAATGATGATTTGGGTGAATTATCATCTTCATCAGCATCAGTGTTACCAACTGATGTCATGTATAAAGAAGAATTCAATAAAGTTGAAAAATTATTAAATTCGGTTATACCTCAATATCAAGAAAAAATTAACGATAAATTGAAAATTATATCTAAACCAGGATTTGTTAGTTCGATTTGGCCAATTATGATGGTTTCAATTTTATATGGACCATCAACGATTAAAACAATTTATATATCAAGACTTAAAATTTATCAATGGATTAAAGATAATTTATTTGATACTTTGAAGAAATTTTTTCAAAATTGGGTAAGTAGTCCAATGATCAATATTTTTAAAACTATTAGACATGATGAAAATTCAAGAATTTCAATAACGGGGAAAAAATCTCTTGAAAGTGACATTGATTCATTAGAAAGAATGATTATTGGATATTTATCAAAAACTGGAAGTGGTCATCATCATAATAATAATAATAACAATTTAGAAATTTTGAAACAAAATATTCAAGATGGAGATTTGACCCCATTTATGTTAGATTATGAATCACAAATTTCCCAACCAATTAAAAACTTATTAGTTGGGGATTTATTACAATCATTATTAATTCAAGTTCAAAAAGTTAAAGTTGATGGAGATTTAGTTATTAGTGGGATTGATAAATTATTAAAATCTCAAGAATTAGTATTTGAATTTATTGCAGTTTTACCAACTGGATTAATTTTAATTTGGGGATTAAATAATTTGAAATTGATTGCTAAAAAGGGATGGAAAGGAATTTTCAGTATAAATTTATCAAAATACAAGTTATTAGCATTACAAAATTTGAATCAAATTGAAAGATTATTAATTTTTACTAAAGATGATAATAAAAACAATTATTATAATTTAGGTGAATTAGTGGTTGAAATTTTATTATTAGAAAACAATTTGAATAAAATATTACCAAATAATAGATTAAAAGAATTTCAAATTGATATTGAAGATTTAAGTTCATTTGAAATATCAAAAGATTTAAAAATAAAAATTGTTGACAAAATATGGAGAAATTATGGAATGTTTTTGAAATGAAATAAATATTTATTATTATTATTGTTATTATTATTATTTATATATATATATATATTAAAACAAAAAGATATAAATCATAAAAACTATATTGTTCCCTGGGTTTGTGTATGTATGTATGTATGTATGTATATAAGCGATTGAAGGCAGTAAAAAAGACGTTTAAAAAGAACTTCCCAAAAAAAAGAAAAAGAAAAAACAATTTATAAGAAAACCAAAGAAAATCATTAATAGATTATGATATAAATTTTAAAAAATAGAATTAATAAGATCACCACCAAGAGTTGCCCCTGCCCCAAAGATGGCGGCGTTACCCAATTTCTTACCAAATTTGGACATACTACTTTCGCCTTGTGGTTGTTGTTCTTGTTGTTGGGCTGGTTGTTGATAATAATTGGTTGATGCTGGAGGAAAAGGAGGTTGATAGTACATTGGTTGAGGTTGAGGTTGATATTGTTGTTGTTGAGGATGATATTGTTGTTGTTGATGGAAGGATTGATAAGAAGGATTAGAAGATAATGAAGGAGGTGTAGGAGTATTCAATGATTTTTTTTCATCACTATAATTGGACAAAGGTTTCGTGTAATTCGAAGGAAACATACCTGTTTTACCATTACAACTACCTTTAAACCAATTTTCATTTGGTTTTTCCAAAACTTTGATACGATCTCCTTGTCTTAATGGTAAATCTTCTTGTTGTTGGGCGGTATAATCATAGATAGCTTCGACCCATTCTTCAGGCGTTGTTGTTGTTTTTAGTTGTGGTGTTGCTGTTGTTGTTGTTGTAGAATAACTTGGAGGTGGAGCAATTGATTCAGTTTCAGTAGTATTACTATTGATTTTTAAATTTACTGGTGCAGCCCCTTCGGAATATCTATTTGGTAAACTTTCAATGACAGATTGGAAAAACGATTGAGAAATGACGTTGGAATCTAAAAGAAATTCCAATTCTGTTTTAACACTAGCTAAAGAACGATTAATAGATGCTTTAGACATTTTGAATGTTTTTTGTAAAAAAAATTTTTACTCCAATATGTTGTTTCAATTAACTATTCAAAACTATAGAGCAAAAAGGGGAGGAGTGGAAACAGGAACACCAAAAAAAAAAAATCAAAAAAAAAAAAAAAAAAAAAAAAAGCACAACTTTCTGGTTATGTGGCGATGCAATCATAGTGATATAGCAATATATTATATAATCAATTGGTAAACACAGCCGGTCTTTTTTGGTTTGTGGGTTTCCACTATACTTATTTTCTATCCTCTTTTTTACTGCGGATGTTCAATTGTCAATTTATTAGGGAAAAAAAAAAAAATTAATGGTTGTCAATTTATTAGTAAAGTATTACTGATTTACCACCAGATGTTCTTATTTCAAAGAGTAACTGATAGCGTGAACGGGAAAAAATCCACCACCCGAGAATAAGCGTTGATGATTAGCTACGCTACTTTTTTTTTTTTGTTGATCTAATCTTTTTCTTATAGCTTTTTTGCAGATCATTATAAACAATAACTATTTTTTTATTTTTTTTCCGGCAACTATAATATTGTATTATTGTATTATTACAATTGGATGAAAATACTAAAACATAATCTTCAATGTTTACCGTTTTTTAGAGTCTTTTTTTTTTTTTTTTTTTTTTTTAGTTTAGTTTTTATTCTCCGAGTCAGTTTTTTTTTTTTTTAAAAAATTTTTGTCCAATTAATAAATCAATGCAGGAAAATCTTCTTGTTGAACTCTTCTTCTTTTTTACCTTTTCCTTGAGACAAAAAGGGGGGGAGGAAATAAAATAAATGAAAATGAAAATGAAAAATGAAAAATAAAACCCACAAAATAAAAGCTGTCACAGCAAATTTCTCTTTTCTTTCCATTTTTTTCATTTTATTTTCTTTGATTCCTCGTTTCTTTCAATTGTTGATTTAAAAAGATTGTCATATATATATATGCATTAAAGAATTCTCAATATTATTATCATCCCCTTTAATTTTTATATTTTAATGAATCTATAGATTAATTTCTTTTCTTAATTTGTTAATTACAGCCTATTGCTTTTAATGGAATATGGGCGGAGGGGGGTCACATTTGTTAGTAACCACATGGTACAATCAATATAATTGTGAAAATTGTGATTGGGGAGGAGGAGGGGGGCTGCGGATTTTGTCTCTTCAAATTTGAAATTTCAAAGGCAAATTAAAAATAAAAAAAAAAGATTAAGGTGAAGAAGATCTTTGTTATTGTCTCTCTTTGCTGTTATTTGAGAGGATGTTGTCACCATTACTCATATTTTTGTAAAAATATTGACTTGATCTGATTAAATCAATTACAATAAATATCGTATCTAATATATCTCTACATATTGAAAATATAATAATAATAATCTAAAAAATACATGTATTTATCAAATGGATATTTGCATGGCTTTTTTTGTGGTTTGCATTTTATGTTTCCCATTATTGCAGTATCTTACTTTGAAATGCTTTTGGGTACTGCCCCTCAAAAAAGGTCATCTCATCATGCATTTTTGATCTCATCTCATCTCGTTGTTAATAACCTATTTTAATGTAACAAAAAAAAAAAAAAAAAAAAATTGATCTCTATTCCATGTTATTTTTAACAGGGACTTTAAAGATATCAAAAAAAAAAAAAAAAAAAAAAAAAAAGAAAAAAGAAAAAGAAATCAACTAAGAATATAAAAATATCATGTTGACATCTTGCTTTCATATTAACTTGAATACAAATATCAGTACCTTCTATAATACAAGGCCCATGTTTTGCTAATAGCATTTAATTGTTCAAAATTAGATAACAGGGTTTCTTTTGTTATACACATTGCAAATACTATATTGACTTGTACACAATAAATTACTAGCTTAATTTATTTATTTTTAATTTGGCAGGCTCCTTTTTCTCTTTCCTTCTCTCTCTCTCCCTCTCTCTCCCTCTCTCTCTCTCTCTCTCTCTCTCTCTCTCTCTCTCTCTCTCTCTCTCTCTCTCTCTCTCTCTCTCTCTCTCTCTCTCCTCTCTTTCACTCGCGCCTTTTTCTTTTTTTTATATATTCTATATTTTTTTTT
>JASTUB010000427.1:0-14697 GCA_031124825.1 Saccharomycopsis vini
GGGCTAGCCTAATTGGTTAGGGCGTCTGACTTCTAATCAGGAGATTCTGGGTTCGAGTCCCAGGTTCGGTGTTTTTTACTAATTTGTGAAAAATCTATTTTTGCTTCAAAGTTATTGATGTGATTTACTTTTTGGTGAAAATACATTATTTTTAATTTTAAAGAGCAGAGCGCCTCAACTAGCAGCTGGGTTTCAGTGAATGGTAACTTATTGAAACTTTTATTTCATGAGCCGATACTAATTTTTTTTTTTTTTTACAAAAAACTGTCTCTCCTCTCCTAAGCAGAGATATTTTTTTTTGTAAAAAGAGACAATAGAATATTAAACAATTTGATGCAATCGAAATATTAAGATTATGAGATAACTTCAACACAAAATGAATAAGATTTTATACATGTATAATAGAAAGCGTGTTCTGTGTGGTCTGAGTTGTCCCCGAAGAGACCACCTGAGCCTCATGACCCCAGAGAGGCACAGGCCGGTTGATCTTGAATTGGGTGACGACTAAATTGGGTTTATTTTATCTTCTTTTAGCTCGATTATATATAGCTCGTGTTTATCATTGAATTTTGTTGGAGGTTACATTAATTATCTTTTCATTACACAATCGATCAACTTTAATTGATTTTTAATTTCATTTCTCACTTCCCTCTCACATTATTTTTACAATGGTTACTATAGGTATTAACGGCTTCGGACGTATTGGTCGTCTTGTTCTTAGAGTTGCTCTTTCCAGAAAAGACATCAAAGTTGTCGCTGTTAATGATCCATTCATTAGTGCTGAATACGCAGCTTATATGTTCAGATATGATTCCACTCATGGTGGTTACAAAGGTGAAGTCACCGCCGGTGAAGGTCACTTGATCATTGACGGTCAAAAAATCACTGTCTACCAAGAAAGAGACCCAGCTAACATACCATGGGGTAAAGACGGTGTCGATATTGTTGTTGAATCCACAGGTATCTTCACCAAACTCGATGGTGCTGACAAACACATCAAAGCTGGTGCCAAAAAAGTTGTTATCACTGCTCCATCTGCCGATGCTCCAATGTTTGTTGTCGGTGTCAACCACACTAAATACGCTGGCCAAAACATTGTTTCCAATGCATCTTGTACTACCAACTGTTTGGCTCCTTTGGCTAAAGTTATCAATGATGTTTTTGGTATCGAAGAAGGTTTGATGACCACTGTCCATTCTATTACTGCTACCCAAAAAACAGTTGATGGACCATCCCACAAAGACTGGAGAGGTGGAAGAACTGCTTCTGGTAACATTATTCCATCTTCTACTGGTGCTGCTAAAGCGGTCGGTAAAGTTATTCCTGAGTTGAACGGCAAATTGACTGGCATGTCTATGAGAGTGCCAACTGTCGATGTTTCTGTCGTTGACTTGACTGTAAAATTAGTTAAACCAACCACTTATGAAGAAATCAAAAAAGCCATTAAAGCTGCTTCTGAAGGTGAATTAAAAGGTGTTTTGGGCTACACTGAGGAGGCCATTGTCTCTTCTGATTTCTTGGGCGATGTTAGATCTTCTATCTTTGATGCATCTGCTGGTATCATGTTGTCTGAAAAATTCGTCAAATTGGTTTCATGGTACGATAATGAATACGGTTACTCTAACAGAGTTGTTGACTTGCTTGAATATGTTGCCAGTTACTAAGTTATTTAATGTAAAGATTCTATTAGATTTCGAGAGAGAAAGAAATCAATATAATGAGTGCTTTATATGTTTATTTTATACCTGTTTTAGTTTTTAGTTTTGATGATTCTTTATTTTGCATGTTATTTTCTTGATATATTATATTTAGCTTTTTTTTATTTTTGAAGATCAAATGAAACAATATTTACGAATTTCCTTGATAAACGAAGCTCCTTGTCTATTCACCCTTAGGAATGTTATTTTAGTATTACCTTTATAGTATTAATTCTATCTATTCTTGAAAGTTTTGTCATAGTCCAGAACCTCCAAAGACAAGAGATGTACATAGTGTGCTTGTTAAAAAAAAAAATAAAAGACGCATGTGATTATAAGTGCTACTAAATACTAAAGAGCTATAGACTTTGGTTTGACTGTAGTTAAAGACTGCTTTAAGTGAGTGTCAACTATTACGTTGCTTGTCGAACCTGTAATTTTTATTTTTGTTCATATACGTATATATGTAATGTTAAGCATTCATGCAGCCCTGGCCATATTGCATTTTTTTTTTTTTTTTTTTTTTTTTTGGTGTTGTATTTTCCACCCAACAAACGTGTATTCAACATTTTTCAATGTAAAAAAAAAGAAACAAAAATTACAATAAATGTCAAGCTCAGAACTGCATTTTCACAAGTTCAAACGATTTTTTTTTCATCTAATTTTAAACTTCAATCAAATTAATTTTATATCAAAACAATTTTAAAATGCGTGCTGAAGTCGAACAAGAACTTGCACACATTCTTCTCGTTGAGCTCCTTGCTTATCAATTTGCTTCTCCAGTCAGATGGATCGAATCTCAAGATGTTATCTTGAAGGATTATAAAGCCGAAAGGATTATTGAAATCGGTCCTTCACCAACCTTGATCGGCATGGCTAAAAGAACCTTAAACAAGTATGAAGCTTTTGACCAGGCATTGAACATCAATCGTGAGCTTTTAAGTTACTCTAATGATAAAGATGCAATCTACTATGCTTCGAATGATGCTGCACCAAAAATTCCTAAAGCAACAAAGAAAGCTGCCACCCCTGCTACAACTCCAGCTCCAAAAGCAGCTCCGGCCCCAGTTGCTGCAGCCCCAGCCCCAGCCCCAGCAGCCCCAGTTGCCGCTGCTGGTGCAGTTGCCGATGAAGGAATCAAAGCTTCTTATATGGTTCATGTTTTGGTTGCGCATAAATTAAAAAAATCTCTTAGTGACATTCCTATGACTAAAACTATTAAAGAATTAGTTAATGGTAAATCTACTGTGCAAAACGAAATTTTAGGTGACTTAGGAAAAGAATTTGGTGCTACTCCTGAAAAACCAGAAGATACCCCATTGCAAGATTTGGCTGAAAAATTTCAAGACTCTTACAGTGGTCAATTAGGTAAAACTTCCAGTTCTTTAGTTTCTAAATTATTGAGCTCTAAAATGCCTGGTGGATTTTCTATGACTGTTGCTAAGAAATATCTCGAAACAAAATTCGGTTTGGGTCCTCTCAGACAAGATGCTGTTTTGTTAACTGCTGTTGTTAATGAACCATCAGCGCGTTTATCTTCCGAAGGTGATGCCAAGGCATTCCTTGACGACGTCGCTCAGAAATATGCCTCTGCCAACGGTGTTACATTGGGAAGTGCTGCAGCAGCAGCTCCAGCTCCAGTTGCAATGGGTGGTGCTCCAGCTGTGGCTGGACCAGTTCAAGCTATTCCTGATGAACCAGTTAAAGCCAACTTGTTGATTCATGTGTTAGTTGCTTCTAAATTGAAAAAACCCATGGAACAAATTCCAATGTCCAAGTCAATTAAAGACTTGGTTAACGGTAAATCCACTATTCAAAATGAAATTTTGGGTGATTTGGGTAAAGAGTTTGGTGAAACTCCTGATAAACCTGAAGAAGTTCCTTTGCAAGAATTAGCAGAGCAATTTCAAGACAGCTTTAACGGTCAATTGGGTAAAACTTCAAGTACTTTGATCAATAAATTATTTGCAGCAAAATTCCCAGGTGGTTATTCTATCGGTGTTGCTAGAAAATACTTGGAATCTACTTATGGTTTAGGTGCTGGTAGACAAGACTCTGTATTTTTGGTTGCGTTGGCTAACGAGCCAGCAGCCAGACTTGGTGCTGAAGCTGATGCTAAAAGTTTCTTGGATGAATGTACCACTAAATATTCATCTATTGCTGGTGTTTCTCTTTCCCAAGGTGGTGCTGGTGGCGCCGTTGCTGGTGGTGCTATGATTGACACCGCTGCTTTGGAAGAAATTACCAAAGATCAAAAATTCATGGCTAGACAACATTTGAAAGTCTTGGCCAAATACTTGAAGGTTGATTTGAAAGAAGGCGAAAAACAATACTTGAAACAAAAAGAAGCTAACGAATTGTTGCAAAAAGAATTAGACTTCTTAACTGAAGAATTAGGTGATACTTTTGTTTCAGGAATCAAACCATCCTTTTCCGCCAAAAAAGCTAGAGTTTATAACTCTTACTGGGCCTGGGCGCGTCAAGATCTTTTGTCCATGTACTATGAAATTATTTTTGGAAATTTGTCAGAAAATATTGACAGAACCATCATTTCTAAATGTATTCATATCATGAACAGAGCTAACCCAGAATTGATCAAGTTCATGGAATACTTTATAAATGTTGTCGCCAATGAAAAAGCTTTGAACTCCAAGGATTCCAATAACAATTATGAATTAGCTAAAAGATTGGGTGCCGAATTGATCAACAATTGTAAACAAGTCATGAACCAAGATCCAGTGTTTAAAGATGTTAGATACCCAACTGGTCCAAAAACCACCGTCTCTGAAAAGGGTGACATTATTTACAAGGAGGTCTCTAGAGAAAATGTTAGAACCCTTGAAAGATATATCAGAAGTGTTGTTCAAGGTTCTGAATTAACAAAAAAGACTCCTTCAGCCCAAAGCGCTGTCGTTGGTATCAAGTCTGCTTCAGACGATGAGTACGAAATCTATGATGACGGCTATGATTCGGCTCAAGATGAAGTTGCCTCATTGTCCAGCTTCTCTTCGATTAACAAACCAGTTTCTGAAAGTATTAAGAGCGACAGAAATCCATTTATGTTCATGCAAAAGAAAACCCCAACCGGTGAATGGGTTTACGACCATCAATTAACTAGTACTTTCTTGGATACTTTAGAATCTATGGCTGTCAATGGTGCAAGTTTCAAAAAGACTGTTTTGTTGACTGGTGCTGGTAGAGGTTCTATTGGTGCCGAGATCTTGAAAGGTCTTTTATCTGGTGGTGCTACTGTTATTGTCACAACTTCTCGTTTCTCCTTACAAGTTACTCAATTCTTTCAAGATATTTACAAAACTCATGGTTCTAAGGGTTCAAAATTGATTTTGGTTCCATTCAATCAAGCCTCGAAAGCTGATTGTCAAAATTTGATTGATTTCATCTACAATGATCAAAAACTTGATTTGGATGCCATTATTCCTTTTGGTGCAATTCCAGAACAAGGAATCACTGCTGCTTCCATTGATTCAAAATCTGAATTGGCTCACCGTATTATGTTGACCAACATTTCTCGTATTTTAGGTTATGTTAAAAATGCAAAAGAATCTAGAGCAATTAATACTAGACCTGCTCAACTCTTGTTGCCAATGTCTCCTAATCATGGTTTGTTTGGTAATGATGGGTTGTATTCTGAATCCAAGATTGGTTTGGAAACTCTTTTGAATAAATGGGATTCTGAAGACTGGAAGAATTATGTTACTGTAACAGGTGCTATTATTGGTTGGACTAGAGGTACCGGTCTTATGGCTGTTTCCAACATTGTTGCTGAAAAAATTGAAAGTTACGGCTGTAGAACTTTCTCTCAACAAGAGATGGCATTTAATTTGTTAGGTTTATTAACTGATGAAATTTCTGAAAAATGTGAAGAGTTCACTCTTAAAGCTGATCTTAACGGTGGTTTCGAAAAACTTGCAAACCTTAAGGAAATCAACATTTCTGCTAGAGAAGCTTTGATGGAAGAAGCTGCCGTTAAAAGACAAATTGCTATTGAAGCCTCAAACGATCACAAATCTGTTTTTGGTGCTGATGGTGATTTCAAGAAAAAGAGTGTCAAACCAAGAGCCAATGACAAATTTGCTTTCCCAGCTCTTAAATCTTACAAAGATGTCAAAGATTTGTCTCCTCACTTAAAGGGTTTAGTCTCCTTGGAAAATGTTATCGTTATTACCGGTTTCGGTGAAGTTAACCCTCACGGTAGTGCTGAAACCAGATGGGAAATGGAAAGCACTGGTGAATTCTCTCTTGAAGGCTGTGTTTACTTGGCAAATATTATGGGCCTCATCAAATTTGATCACAAAACTTCTGGCTGGATTGATGCTAAAACTAAAAAACCGGTTGAAGAAGCTTCCATTAAGAAAACTTATGAACAAGAGATTTTGGACCACACTGGTATCCGTTTGATTGAACCTGAATTGTTCGACGGCTATGATCCTAATAACAAACAATTTATTCAAGAAATTGTTTTGCAACATGATCTTGAAAGCTTTGAATCTTCCGAAGAAGACGCTTTGCACTTCAAACAAGAACATAAAGAATTCTGTGAAATTTTCCCATTGGGTGAAACTGGTGAATATCAAGTTTATATGAAGAAAGGTGCTAAATTATATGTTCCAAAGGCTTTGCGTTTCGACAGATTGGTCGCTGGTCAAATTCCAGCAGGTTGGGATGCTAAGAAATTTGGTATCTCTCAAGATATTATTGATCAAGTCGATGCTATTACCTTATTCAATTTGGTATCTACCATTTCTGCTTTCATTAAATCTGGTATCAGAGATCCATATGAATTATACAAATATGTTCATGTTTCTGAAATCGGTATCTGTACTGGTTCTGGTATGGGTGGTGTTAACGCTCTTAAGGGTATGTTTAAACACAGATTTATGGAAAAAGAAGTTCAAAATGATATCTTACAAGAATCTTTCATCAACACCATGTCTGCCTGGGTTAATATGTTGCTCTTATCTTCTTCTGGTCCTATTAAAACTCCAGTTGGTGCTTGTGCTACTGCTGTTGAATCTGTTGATGTTGGTATGGAAACCATTCTTAATGGCAAAGCTAAGATCTGTCTTGTTGGTGGTTACGATGATTTCCAAGAAGAAGGTTCTTATGAGTTCGCCAATATGAAAGCAACATCGAACAGTATTGAAGAAATGGAAGCGGGAAGAACTCCTGCCGAAATGTCTCGTCCTTGTACTTCTACCAGAAACGGTTTTATGGAATCTCAAGGTGCCGGTGTTCAAATTATTATGTCTGCCGATTTGGCTCTTAAAATGGGTATGCCAATCTATGGTATTGTCGCTATGACTGCCACTGCTTCTGATAAAATCAGTAAATCTGTTCCAGCTCCTGGGCAAGGTATTTTGACTGTTGCTAGAGAAAGTCATGCCGGTAACAGCTCTAAATTGATTTTAGATCCTGCTTACAGAAAGAGACAATTGACTAGAAGAATCAAAAACATCAATGAATCATTGGAAGACGAAATTATGGAAATTCAAGCCTCTGATGAATCTTGTAAAGACATTTTGATTGATGAAGCTAAACAGTTGGCCTCAACTCAAATAGAAGAAGCTAAAAAATTCTTTGGTAATGAATTCTTCAAAAAGGATCCAAGAATTTCTAACCTTAGAGGTGGCTTGGCCACTTTTGGCCTTTCTATTGATGACATTTCTATTGCTTCATTCCACGGTACTTCTACCAAAGCCAATGATAAGAATGAAAGTGATGTTATCAACACCATTATGAAACATCTTGGACGTTCTGAAGGGAACCCTGTTTTCGGTATTTTCCAAAAATACCTCACTGGTCATCCAAAAGGTGCTGCTGGTGCTTGGATGCTTGATGGTGTTCTTCAATCTTTGAATTCTGGTATTGTTCCAGGTAACCGTAACTTGGATAATGTTGATGATGAGTTACAAAAATTCACTAACGTTCTTTATTTGTCTGAAACCATAAAAACTGACTCTCTTAAAGCTGGTATTGTTACTTCCTTCGGTTTCGGTCAAAAGGGTGGATTTGTCCTTGTTATTCATCCTGACTATCTTTACGCTGCTCTTGACGAAAATGAATACAGTCAATATGTCAGTAAGGTTCAGGAAAGAGAACAAGCTGCTTACTCTCATTATCACGAATCTATTGTTAATGATTCATTATTCCAAGAAAAAGATCATGCTCCATATGATCAATCTATTGAACAAAATGTTTACTTGGATCCATTGATCAGAATTACTCAAGGAAAAGAAGGATTAGAATACAATAAGAAAGATATTCAACAAAGCAAATATTTGAGTACTAGCTCAACTACCAAAACTTTAGCCGAATTGACTTCTGGACAAAAGAATGTTGGTGTTGATGTTGAACAAATTGAATCAATTGATATTGAGAATGAAACCTTCATCACTCGTAATTTCACTGATGCTGAAATTACTTACTGTAAAAGCTCTGCTCATCCACAATCATCATTCACTGGTACATGGTCTGCTAAAGAAGCTGTCTTCAAATCATTGAGAACCAAATCTTTAGGTGGTGGAGCTGCTTTGAAAGATATCGAAATCGTTCGTGAAGAAGGTATTCCATCCGTCAGATTAGCTGGTGATGCTGCTGAGGCTGCTGCTGAAGCCAACATCTCTGGCTTCAAGGTTAGCATCAGTCACGATGATGTTCAAGCTGTTGCTGTTGCCATTGCTGAATTTTAATTTGATTATTTGCATTTTCTCTTAATATTTGATTTGATTTAATTTTTTTTTTTTTTTTTAATAACAATTGAACACTTTTGATTTCAAACTTATTGTAGAAAGTTTTAGAAAAAAAATTACAGTATTATTTATAATTAAGAACTAGAAAAAAAAAAAAATAACAACTATTGTATTAGAAATTGTAATTAAAACGATTAAACCCAAAATAAGTAAATATAGCTACACAAAATAAAAAACACAGAAACGCCAAAAGTGGAAATAACAGACAAGTATATCAGTTTATCATAATGGAAATTAGAATCAAGCTCTTGTGCGGAAAATATTCTTACCTTGATTTCTGAATTGAATAGTTTCATTTCTTTGCAATGCATGTAAAGCAAAATCAAGACCCTCGGGACTGAAATTTTTATTATCAACGAATTCTCTTCTCAAAGTTTGATACGATGTAGACCAACCAACTGGTAATCTTCTTTTCAATTCATCTTCGATTGCCTTGATTTGTTTCATTGTATTTTTATTTGCTCCAGCTCCTTCACTTACCGCATTCATTGTAGATGATCTGAAAAGTCTAATGGCTTCATCCACATGTTCTTCGGTGGCTACAGGGCTTAATTTAATTTTTGCCAAAGCTTCGGTAATTCTGACAATAGCTTCTAATTGACGAACTGTGATTGGAATAGAAGATCTTTCGTTTTGTTGTTCTTCTTTTGAATGAACTTGTTTTCTAATTTCCACAAAATAAGATGATAATTTTTCTGCTGCATCGGGTGTTAATCTTGGGGCACATTTCGATTTGCAATATAAAATGTAACGCTTCATTTTATTGATATCATAGTCACCACTTGCTTGTTGTTGTTTCAAATTACCTCTTCCAGTATGTATATTCATAACATGTGAAGCAATTTCAATATCTCTTCTTTCATTGTGTTCATCCTTGACAATGAAAATCATATCGAATCTGGATAAAATTGTGGTTTGAAAATCAATATTTTCACCAGGAGATTTCATTTCATCATATCTACCAAAAATTGGATTAGCAGCAGCAAGAACAGAAGTTCTGGAATTAAGAATAGTGGTGATACCAGCTTTAGCAATGGAAATTGTCTGTTGTTCCATAGCTTCATGAATAGCCACTCTATCTTCATCTCTCATTTTATCAAATTCGTCAATACAAACGACACCACCATCGGCCAAAACCATAGCACCTCCTTCTAAGTAGAATTCTCTAGTATTTGGGTCTCTTTGAACAGAAGCTGTCAAACCAGCCGCAGAAGAGCCTTTACCAGACGTATAAATAGATATAGGTGCGACTTTTTCAACGAATTTCAATAATTGAGATTTAGCTGTACCTGGGTCACCTAAAAGCAAAACATTAATATCACCTCTTAGTCTCACACCATCAGGTAATTGTTTTCTTGAACCCCCCATCAATAAGCAAGCAATAGCTTTTTTGATATCATCGAAACCATAAATTGATGGAGCAATGGAATTAGCAAAAGATTCATAAATATTTGGGTTTCTAGACATACGCAAAAATTCTTCTTCTTCCTCTTCAGTAAAATGAGGGTTACCTAACGAACTGTGATCCACATCGGCGTCAATACCCAAAACTCTAACATATGGGTTTCTAATGGCTACTGAAGAAGCATTATTTCTCGATTTAGATTGATAAATAGAGTAGATTCCGGTGATAGTGACTCGGTTCCCAGGAACAACTTTATTGGTTAAATATCTGTCAACAGACAACATAATATGTCTAGGCATTTCTCCGATTGGGACCATATCATGACTTTCTTGAAGTTTCAAAATTTGATGATCAATATACACAGATTTGTTATGAACGATTCTATAAGGGTCTGGGGGACAACTTGTTTTAGCACCACCTGGTTGTATTGGCGCCTCACAAGCAGAAGGCAAAACTAAAGATCCAAATGCAGAATTGACTTTAATTCTCATTGTATGTTTACAACCACTGCAAACCAATTGCACTGATGTTGCTTTTGAGCTTAGCACCGAAGCACTAATGATGATCCCTGAGATCCTCACAATTTTGGAAATATTATCAGAGTCTAATTCTCTTATAGATAATTCGTTATCGTTTGATTTCAAGATCAATTGACAAGTAGGAAAGCTTGGAGATACATCTGCAGTCAAGTTAATTATCCTCTGAGCAATTTCAGTAATTGCACTTTCAAATAAAGGAATCATTTCAACTGGATTATCAGCCAACTTTTGATTTAGCTCTTCATTATAACGAATCAAATGATCTGTGTTGACAGCCAATGAGTATTCGTTGACCAATAAATTATCACGGAGCTTTTCTCTGTAAACAAATTGTGAACCTTCTCTATATTCTAAAATAAATGAGCGACAAGCTTTGATGATTTCAGAATTTGAATCTTCAGGAGTATCTTCTCCTGGGAGCACTCTGGCAGAATAAGTGTCCGTTTTATCAAAAGACATTTTAGAAAGTTATTAGTTAAAAAACAAAAAAAAAAAAAAGAATGAATAATAAATTGTAAACGATTGAATCTATGGTGCTTGAGGAAACAGTTGAATTATGAATATATATATGTTTTTAATTCAAGCCGACATGAAATCAATTATTTTGAAATGAATTGAATTTAATTTTACATGAATTAGATTTGTGTGCGTCGCTGATGAAAAAAAAACTGAAGAAAAAAAAAGGGCTAACCCATCATCAGTCCCAAAAAGGAAATTAAAAAAATGATAGGAAAACAAACAACATTTAAAAAAAAACAAACCGTGTTTCGTGTATCACACCAGCCACTCATTTGAAAATGGTCATGTGACAAACAAGCCACTATGATAGATCACATGCAGAGTTGAGGCTGGTGTGGGGTTTCTTTTTTTTTTTTTTTTTTTTTCTTCTTTTTTTTTTTTCTTTTCTTTTCTTTTTTTTTTGTATAATTATTTTCATTTTTTGTTCTTCTATGCTTTGTAAGCATAAGTACCGAGGTTGAGGATCCTCACAAGAGTCAAACTGCTAACATCACAATAATTTAGTTATTTATTTATTTATTCATTTTTTTTTTTTTTTTTTTTTTCGTGATACCTGTAAGGTTTCTATCCATACTACTTGAATCATTGCTCAAATGGTTTCAAATATGGAAGGGTTTGGGATCGCTTTAAATGAGAACCTGAAATCTCGGTCATTGAAAAGTAAGAAGCCTAATCCTATGGTCTCTAAGAGAAAATTTCTTGAAAAGACAAAAGTTTATGAAATAAATGGGTCACAGCCCTATTTTCGAATAAAATCATCCATTCAAATGATAGAAGACAAAAATCAACTTTTTGTTTTTGGCGGTTTTGATGAAGATGACAATTTGGATTCCAATATTTATTTGTTGGATTTGACGTCAAATATTTGGCAGATTGTGCATAATGAGACATCTAGAGAGGGACATAGCACAAACTATATTGGCAACGGGGAAGTTTTGATTTTTGGCGGTGTTCCGGATGATGATTCAATCAATAACATTCAACCAGTCAATAATGCTCTTCAAAAATCACAGATTTTGATTTATAATGCAACTACAGATCAATGGCGGATTCCAAAGCAAGCCGACATGCAATCAGCACCACGACCTAGATCTAGACATGCCACTTGCTTATCTTCAGACAAAACGAAGTTGTTCATTTCTGGCGGGATTAATTCAGATAGAAACGATAACAGTAATAATCATTTATTTGATGATTTGTATTGTTTTAATTTGTTGACTGGACAATGGGATGGTCCTCGGAAGTTCATCAAGCGTTTTGATCATCATTTGACGTATCATAATAATAAGATTTGGTCATTTGGTGGTCTTGACAAAAATATGAATTCAATCAATAGTAACAAAATAAGCTATTTCGATCTATCTAGTAACATAACTGGAGAAATAGAGATGTTTAACATTCCAAAATCAATAGGAGATCATGTATATTTGCCAATCACAACATCATCATCTTCCGATCAAAATTTCAGTTCCACGCAACAGCCAATGTTTTTAGATATCATTATTCCATTATGGACTTCATATATTCATTCTCAAAATCTTGATAATCGAAATGGATGTGAAATTTTGACGCCGTGTATTTCATTGTTGGATTTAAGCGATCTTAAATGGAAAAAAATATTGTATGGCAACTTTAACCCATTAAATAAATTTGTTTGGAGACACACGTTTGTTCATGGGGACTCGTTGTACATGTTAGGATATCCTTTGACCCCGGAAATCAATTTGACATCTTTTGATTACAAACTTACTCATATGATCAAAATAGAATTAGAGCAATTGGGGTTGAGAAATCGCGATTTTGAAGAATGTCGTAATCTAAAAAGTCTTTCTGGGTTATTGCTTAATAATAGAGATTCTAATGATAACCTGAATACAACTTTCTTATACGATGACACTAGAGAATTAAATCTTGAGTTTGGAAGATTTTTAAAAGAAGGAAAATACACAGATTTTCAAATTGTTGGCATTGATGGTTATAAAAGACCACCTATTTCTAACAACTTTATGATATTTGATAGCCATCAACGGAAAGAATACAACTTGAAACGTGAAAGCTCCTCAATGGTTTTCATAAAATCAAAACCCATTGATGTTCATTTGCTGATTTTATTAGCTCGTTGGCCATTGTTTCGATCAATGATTGAATCTGGAATGAATGAATCTTCTAGCAGAACCTTGTTTATCCAAGAACCGATATCCTGGATTAAAGCATTAATACAGTATTTATATACAGGGTCATTAGTAACTGTTAGGGAATCTGAGCTATTTGGGTTAATGATATTAGCCAACTACTATGAATTGAAAACTCTATTTCATAAGGTATTGAACATATTAAATTTTAAAATACAAATGAATATTAAGGTTGCTATTAAATTGTACATTTTATGTTTGGAAATTGATAATTCAACATATGTTCTCAAGAAGAAAGCTCTTGAGTATATTTGTAATCGATGGGGGAAAGTAGTAAGGTCTAAATATTTTACCGAGTTATCCAAGAATCAAATGATTCAATTATGTCAAGAAGTTAACCAAAATAGTATTATTGTGAATCTGGACTACAAGATGTCGATAAGAAATGAGTTTAATCCATGTACGGTGAACGATGATGTTCAATATTGCCAATCTTTGAATGGAAGCCATTCAAATCTTTTACATGCTGACAATAATAGAAGTTTTAGTTCAATAATGGATTCATCTAATTTTAATAATAATAGCTTTGTCAAATCAAATCATGATACCATATTTGGAGATGATGCAAACTCTCTTTTGTTTGGTCTCGGGGATCATGATGATGATGATGATGATGATGGGTTATCATTGGATGAAGATGAAGAATCTTATAATGATAATGAACAAATTGATAGCAATTTAGCGGGAGAAACCAATATTGAACCTGGTTATTTAAGAAGAGAAGATACACCTTCACCAGAAAGATTACATAGAAGAGTTTTACGTCGAACAAGAAGTTATACAAGGGCAAGAAATTCAAGCAATTTTAGTTTCGAAGATGGTGAATCACAAATAAATATCAACAATGATGATTATTATTTATATCAACAACAATTGGAGCAATTGGGAGATTTAAATGAACAACTAGAAAATGATGAAGAGGAGGAAAGAGATGATGATGAGAAAATAGAAGATACCCACCTTGGTCTTGAGCTACATGATGATTGGGATGCTGACTTAGGGGATAGTGATAGCGAAAGGATGGATGAAGATTGATTTTAAGTAATGTTATGAAGGAAGGGTTTTTAATAATTTTTTATTTTTTGAGATATGATCAAAGCAAATTTGTTTATTATTTATGGGTTTTTTTAGCACTTGCTTTTTATACAAAATGAATATTCTTTTTTTTTTTTTTTTTTTTTTTTTCTCTTATTTTTTCTTATTTTTTCCTTATTTTTTTCTACAATTGTCATTTTCATTGACTAAATAAAACATCATATTTAAAGCCGTTGAGAATCAATGTATAAAGGATCATTAATAGAACTGTTCTTGTATCTCTTCTATGAGTTATATCTAGTATATTTTACTAGTTTTTTTTTCCTTTTTGTTGTAAAACGGAATTGTTTCAGGTACAACCATAAGCCATGTTTGGTGCTATCTTTTATTTTCTTATTTTTAATTTTTATTTTTATTTTTCTATTTTGTTTTTTCATTTTTTTTTTTTTTTTTTTTTTTTTTTTTTTTTTTTTTTTTTTTATGATTATTTTTTTTTTTTTTTGTTTTTTTATTAATTTTATTTTTATTTTTATTTTTTTT
>JASTUB010000428.1:0-14646 GCA_031124825.1 Saccharomycopsis vini
AAAAAAAAAAAAAAAAAAAAAAAAAAAAAATAAAAAAAAAAAAAAAAAAAAAAAAAAAAAAAAAAAAAAAAAAAAAAGATAAAAAATATGTGAAACTTTTCACAAATTTGTAATGATTATTATACTACACGACAAAATATTATTTTTCTTTAAAATCTTCAAATTAAACTAAATAGAATCATAAATGTAACTAATAATTCAATATCAAAATAACCAATATGATTAAATAAATGAAATTAACTGTAAACTATTTAGCAATCCAATGAGCACAAAACATGTTTAGCGAGGGATATCAAAATGAAAGTTATTTCCCAAGCCACCAATGACAAAGTGTTTAAAAGCTGATCCTGGTCCATTATTTTCATCATCATCGTCATCATCACTGAAAACACCTTGTTTAATTAATGATAAAACAAGATGTCTTTTAGCCAATATTTTCAATTGATGCCTTAAATATTCGATATTGGCTTTACAAACTTTGATTCTTTCCAAAGCATATGGGTCCCCGTATTCGGCTATATCTTCTTTACAATCATAAGCATCACCTTTGAGTTCATCAATTTTATCCGAAGTAACTTGAATGAAATGAATCAACATTCCGTAATCGTTGATTGATTCTGGATCACAAACACATTCTCCAATATCACCAAAATCCACATCAGAGGACACCTCCCAATTGTCATCTTCATCTTCATCTAACCAGTCATCAGGATGGTGATGTTCGTCGTAGTCATCGTCATCGTCGTCATCGTCATCATTATCATTATCAGCGTCAATACGTTCAATTTCTTCAATGACTTTTTCAGCTTCACGAATAGCACTTTCTTTATCTACCTGAGTTGCTTTTAAAGAATGAAATTCTGATAAATTTTCCAAAACAAGTCCACAGCCATTACAAGTTTCATCTAAACAACTTTCAATTTCCCATCCACAATTTGAACAAACAATTTCTGCACCATCTGCCACAATTTTAGCAAGTTGATTGGTGAAACCTTTGAATCTTTTACCTTTTTTAACGTAATCAACGTACTCTTTTTTAGTTTTCTCCATAAGAGTTTTAACTTGATCTTTAATATGAGGTTTCAATTTTGGAACAATACCAAGAGCAAAATCGGCAATTGATTTCAATCCAATGTTAAGAATTGGAGGAGAGCCAAGAACTTTACGACAAACCGGACAAGTCTTATTTGTAGCTAACCATTCTTTGAAACACGAATAACAAATTGAATGGCCACAATCGCCAATGAAAGGATAAACCATCACGTCGGTGCACACTGTACAAGATAATTCATCAACACACTTTGACACAAATGGGGCCAATTGAGAATTTGATTTGTTGGATTTGAGGACTTGTATAATATCATTACCACTATACTCAGAGACAGTCTCTTCTTCTTCCTCTTCTTCTTCTTTTTTTTCTTTCGGAGTTGATTGTTTCAAAGAAGATGTGTTCTTATTGCTACTTTTATTACTAGTAGTAGTATTATTAGTGTTATCGTTATTATGATTGGTAGCATTGTTGGTATTTAATTTTTGAGAGATCGTATCCAAAAGATAGAAAACCTTTTCGAAGTTGGAATCGGAAGAAGCTTGATAAGATTTCAAATCTCGACTAAGACTATCTTGCTTTCTTTTCAATAAAACCATTCTAGCATTATTACTGTCCCTTGCTTGTAGTTGTTCATCAGTCAAGGTAGATAATTCAGCATAATCTGCATGTGGTGCTTTACTAGACGAATTCTTTGCCTTATTCGCTTGACGAATTCTTTGCGACAGAGACATGGAAAAAGAGACTTTTTAGTTTAAATTTTTAAATTTTTCCTGGTTGCCGTGATTCAAGCTATTTAGTTTCAACTATAACTTCAAAAAAACAAAAATATTAGTAAAATGAGTGGAAAATCTACCCTTGATTTTTTTTTTTTAAATAAAAGAAGATAATAGAGCAATGTCTGACGTTCTTTTAGCAAAAGAGTTCTTGACTACCTAATAGCTGACCAATCAACAAGTGTATAGGCGCACTACACGCGCCTAATAGAAAATAAAAACTGCTAACTTTTTTTTACTATTTTAAAGTGAGGATGAAAATTGTGCGAATTTGATTGGTTTAAACGGTAAAAATATGGTGATTTTTTTTTTTTTAAGAAAAAAAAAAAAAAAAAAAGAAAAAAAAAAGAGAACATACAAAACTCAAACTACACACTATATACAACACTTTTCTTGAATAACAAATAAGTTGTCACAAACAAACTTACAAGTACGTGTCTTATAATTAATTATTGATTGTTATTGGAATTCCTAATAAACTCCAAAAAACAGAAAAATTAAATTGCTTATTTGATCAGAAGGGCGATTATTGATAACAACACATTCGATACTTAGAACCATTTAACTAACATTTAATTATTATTAAAGAGAATTGAATACAAAATGGCCGTTAAAAACAGAGTTATTGAATACCAAAAATTATACCAAGCCTCAACCAAACCATTGTGGTGGAGACACCCAAGATCTGGCTTGTACTTGTATCCATTTTACGGTTTGTTCGCCGTCTCAATTGCTGTCCCATTATATTACACTGGTAGAGCTATCTTGGGTATCAAAGATCCAAAAAGAAACTAAGCAAAAAAATTAATAAATAATTGAAGAAAATAAAAAGAGAAGAAAAGAAAAAAAAAAGTTTGACTTTTTATTTGACATGTTGATTCTGATCTGCTAATTTATTTGTAATCGGAACAAAATAAAAGCAAAATAATAATGAATAATTACAACAGCAATAATAAAAATAATGATAATAGAAGAAGGAGATAATATCAAGTATCACATTATGGAAGTTAATATTATTAATAAAAGGAAATTAATGTTTTTACTTATATCGTCACTCCTAAACTCTCTTTTTATTTTTTATTTTTCTCATAATTTTTTTTGTCTTTCTCATCTTTGGTATAATCATAATAATAAGGAACGGGGTTCAATTTGAAAAAAAAAAAAAAAATAATAAAAAAAAAAAAAAAGCTTTAAAATTCACTCAGCAAAAAAAATCTTCATTACCATCATTTTGAATACTTTTTTTTGAAAAAAAATTAAAGGTATAAAAAATGATTTAACATTCTTTTTAGCTTACTCAATCTTTGATTTCTGGTGTTAATATTAATACATGCATAATTTGAAAATGAAAATATAAAAAAAAAAAAAAAAAATAACCAGCCTATTTACTCAAGTTGTATCATCCTAAAACAGGAGAAGTTATTAATATATGTCGTGAAGCCTAATAAACCAAAACAAAAAGAAACACAGCAATTAAAGCAAAATAATATAAAACAAAATAAAATCAAACAAGCAAAAAAAAATACAATTTTTTGGAAATTTAGTTAAAATTAAAAAAAAACAAAAAAACAAGAAAGAATTAAAAATTGTTAACAAAAGATCTTTTATCTTGTCTCGAGATATCTCAAGATAAAAGAAATATTCGTTTTTGTAAGCTTTTTTTCCTTTTTTTGAAAAAAAGATCATATCATCTAAAAATATAGTCAATGTCGATGCCAGGTAAAGTTTTTTTGACATTTAATTTGAGGGTATAATAATATCTGTAAAAAAAATTCGATTCTTGGTCCTCGCCGGATTTGTCATCACCATTATTATTGTCGTTACTGGTATCATTAGCAACTACTTGGTATTTCTTGATGACAATCAATATTTGAGTTATGAATTTCATAAATAATGTCTTATCAAAATCATGTAATGGTTGAGAGGCTGCTAATATGTCAGATTTCAGAATAAATTGTTTGATTCCTGCATGAATATCAAAAACTTGAAATTGAGAATTAAAATAGGAAATATATTCCTGTTTCAATGCAAGGGCTCGGGATTTATTACTAGCCTTGGTGTTGGATGTGTTAGTGCCCAGAGCAGGAGTAGTAGCAGCAGGAGAAGGAATAGTTGTTGATCCATCATCCAAATTAGATTTGCTTTTGTTGATTGAAGTATCATTTAGATTTGAACTTGACAGAATTAAATTTGTACCATTTGATTTATGTTTGAAGAAATTATCAATCAATCTTAACAAAAAAACAATACTGAAAAATAAACTAAAATGAATTTGATCCGAAAAGTATTCAAATTGTTCGGAAATGTCAATAATATTATCTATATTCGATTTATGAATAAAGCTTAATATTTCATTGATAACTTTGAGAGAGTTAAAGAACATATGGTCCAAATGTTCAGGACTAATGTTTCCAATAACATTTGAAAAAGCCTCAAAGTTGCCACCATTAAGGTTAGGTAATTTTCCAAAATCATCCAAACTATCACGCTTAGAATTATGAGCATCATTAGAATCAGCTGGGCTTTGATCTTCACTATCATTAACTTCAATAATATCATCACCATCGTCTTCTTTATCATCTTTGTCCTTTTCTTCTCCACTGCTATAATTTTCAATATCTTTATTATTGTTAAATTCTTTCATCTCGCCTTCACCATGTCCATTCTCAAAACTATGATTATTGTCTTCTTTCCGTTCACCAAAATTTTCATCATCATCATTTTCTTCTTCTTCGTCTTCTTCTTCTTCATCATCATCATCTTCATCATCATCTTCAAGTAAGTTCAGATTAATGGTATTATAATATATTTGGAAATTTACGTGATAATAAACCAACAAGCTATAAAAATTGAATATGAAATCTAAAAGTTGAGGGATTGGTTGTTGAATCAAATAACTCCAACTTTGATACCATTCATCCAATCTTTTGATGACCCTTTTGAATTGAAGAGCTCCATTTTGGCCTGTCATATCATTAACAAAAAAGTCATAAATAATATCACATAAATAGACTTCTGCAGTCATTTTACCATCAAAAATACCTGCATAAACAATATCAAGCTTGGAACGGATCTTGTTTAATCTGATTCGATCAATTGAGCAAGTACGCCCACTTACAATACAATTGAATAAATGGGCTAGGAGTAAATGATCATAAACTCTCATATAAGTCAACAAATTAAATTGAGATGATGCGTCAGGTAAAAAAGAGACCGTAGCATTAATGAAGGAAGGATTGTAATTTATTGAAGTTATAAATTGTTGCAAAGCAAGGCCAGAATAAAACCATGGATCAATATTGAAATCAGATGGCAAAGACAATGTATAACCATAAATAGAAAGTAATGTCAATGTGGAAATAAATTTTAAGTTCACACTTGAATTATTCAACATTTGTTTAGACAAGTTGTTTCTGACTCTTTGAGTCAATAATTTTGTAATTTTTTTCTTAAGACTATGGTTTTTGGAACTTCGAAGAGCAACTAAACAACAAACATCTAATAATAATGGTGATTCTTTACGAAAATCAGCAAGTATTTCTTCAGTGGTGATATTTGGCTTCAATGATATCCATTTACCATATTTGTCTTTAAATATATTCAATAATGAGTAACATTCCGCTTTACTTATAAGGTTTAACGTGATAATATCTTTCTCTTCTTGTAAACTTTTGGGATATAATAAGTTTGATACTGGAAATGGTAATAAAGATTCAGAAGGACTTTCTTTTAAAACATTGAAAGGTGAAGTTAAATATGCCAATGGGACCATAGTTGAAGGGGTGATTAGTTTGGGCTCATTGATATTCTTGTAATTCAAGGCTGATTCATTTCCATCATGTGTGTCATGCAATTGTGCATAAACGTTATTGGATTGATGAGCTGACATGTTTGCAACTGCGCTCAAGTAATTTTGTTCAAGATGGTTACGGTAATGAGGATTATGCTGAACATTGTAAGGTTGGGATTGAAGCAAATCATTATCAAGAAAAGGGTAATTATTGTTGTTAGAATTAAAAATCAATTGTTGGTTTTCGTATTGATCAATGTTAGGTATGATACCACCAGGAGCCGAAATTGAAGGCTGGCGCATCGGATACTCAGGAGCAGTTGACATAGTATTATTTGCAATATGTTGAACGATTTTTTTCAAATCTTCATGGATTTGATTCAATTTAGCCATTTCAGGAGATACACTTGTCATTGAAGAACTGTCTTTTTGAATTTCAGTATTCGTTTTTTTCTGAAGAGACTCATAATTGCGTAACTCATCAATTGTTTTGAATTTTCCTTGACTGACCGCTTCTTCTTCAAAGCTGCACACCAAATTCAAGGATTTGCAGCGGGAGCAAGCTATAACTTTGACATCTTCCAATCTAATACATCTTGTCTTCTTTTTACGACAAGCATTACAAGCTTTAATTGCACGAGGATTTGAAGATGGCGATGATGAAGGTTTTGTGACTTTGAATTTTGATTGTAATGCTTTCAGTTGCGTTTGTGGTTGTTGTTGCTGTTGTTGTGGTTTATGAACAGTATTTCGTGATGCGGATAACCGCGCTTGCTGTGTTTTGTAAAACTCAAGATTAGGGTTAAAATTATTCATGATACAATAATTATTTCAAACCCATATAAAAAATCTGACAAAGAAATGAAAATTTTTTTAAAAGAGATGGATTTGAAAAGACAGGAAAAAAAAAAAAAAAAAAAAAAAGGTAGTTAGTTGTGTATTTCAACAAATTGATTGACAATCCGCGGAATAAGAAAGCTGATCCGCGGAGAACAACGTCCCTTTTATCAGAGAATTACTTTTGGCACTACCACCACCACAAGTGACTCTTTGAGGAAATAATATCAAAAAATAGAGAGCTCTCTATACTAGTATGTGTGAGTGCGAGGGAGTGCGAAAAAATACAGAGATTATTTTTTCTGTTGTTTGCAAGGATTTTACTATGAGACACTGCAGCGCTTAAAGATAAGATAGAAGAATAGGAGACACAAAGATCAATCTATATTTAAAAATTACATGTCAGGAAAAAAAATATTATCCATTTCTTCACATGTTGTACATGGTTATGTTGGTAATAAAGCAGCTACATTTCCTTTACAACTAAAAGGCTGGGATGTAGATGCTCTAAACACCGTCCAATATTCAAATCACCCAGCTTATGGATCATTCCATGGAATAAAATATTCATCAAATGAACTTCTTGCCATCTATAATAAAATAATGGAAGTAGCAGATATCGAATATTCAGTAATAATGTCTGGGTATATCACTAATAACAATGATTTACAACAAATACTCAAAATAGTTCTGCTTTGTAAACAGAAAAACCCTCAACTTAAATGGTTTCTTGATCCAATAATGGGAGATAATGGGAAAATTTACATCAAAGACTCGGAAAAAATTATAGCATTGATCAAAAAGCTGCTACAAGATGGTCTTCCATTTTTGGTTACTCCTAACCATTTCGAAATGGAAATTCTCACTGACACAGAAATAAGGGATTTAAAATCGTTAAAAATAGCATTTCAAAAGTTCCATGATTCATATCCTCTTATTAAAAACATTGTCGTTACTTCTTTAGAACTTCTTGATTATCCTGATAACTTGATTTGCGCGGCAGCATCAGCATCTAGTCTGACAATACATAGTTTCACGTTTTTTAAAATTCCTAAGATCAATGCTACGTTCTCTGGATCAGGGGACTTGTTTTCTGCATTATTAGTTGACTCATACATCAAGAATGGGAAAATTAATGACAATCAAATGAAGTTGTTGTCAGATTCATTGAATGAAGTTTTAACTATTTTATATAATGTGTTGGAATACTCTTATCAATGGGAAATTCGTCATTCGAATCACGAAGGTGTTGGTGATGATAAGATAAAAATAAATAATCTTAAAATTATACAATGCAAAAACTACTTCCTCGAAGATACAACTCCAAAATTTGAGGAAAATACTTACTAGAGTCAGACTTATCATATACTTTTACAATTACAATTACAATTATTTATTATCCTTAGTTTTTTTTTTCCTTTTTTAATTTTTTTGCTATTGATTTTAGTTTTGATTTTAGTGATCTTTATTTTTTTCCGCCATAATCTCGTTCTTTTAAAACAAATTCTTTGATATTTATTCTTTTGATTTTTCTTCTCATTCCAAAAAAAAAAACAAAATACGGAGGGCATTTGATAGATTGATTTAGTTTACTTTACTTCTTTCTTACTTACAATATCAATCAATTTTAACTCGACAATAAATGTTTGGATGTACTACAAGTGAGTGCATTTAGTATCTGATACACCCATACATTCTTCTTTCACTCTCTTTTTTTTATGCGATTTTCAAAAAAAAAAAAAAAAAAAAAAAAATTTCGACACTGCGAAATCATTGAAATAACACATCTTGGTTTCTAGCATATCTTTTCCTAATTGTTAAGCAAATCAATTGATTAATTAATCCATTAATTTAATCATGTCCCAAGTATATCAGGCTAGTCGTTCAGACACCCTTTTTCTTGGTGGTCAAAAAATTAGTGGTGATGACGTGAGAAATCAAAACGTCACCGCTGCTTTGTCGGTGGCCAATGTTGTTAAATCTTCTCTTGGACCAGTTGGTCTTGATAAAATGTTGGTTGATGACATTGGTGATGTTACTGTCACAAATGATGGTGCCACTATATTATCCTTGTTAGATGTCCAACATCCTGCTGGCAAGATCTTGGTTGAATTGGCCCAACAACAAGATAAAGAAGTTGGAGATGGTACTACTTCTGTGGTGATTATTGCTTCAGAATTATTGAAAAGAGCTAATGAATTGGTAAGAAATAAAATCCATCCAACTACAATAATTACAGGTTACAGATTGGCTTTAAGAGAAGCAATTAAATATATCAACGAAGTCTTGAGTCAGCCAGTAGATAATTTGGGAAGACAAGCTTTAATCAACATTGCAAAAACTTCAATGTCTTCGAAAATTATAGGTAGTGATTCAGAATTCTTCAGTAAAATGGTTGTAGATGCCATCATGTCTGTGAAAACTACAAATAACAAAGGTGAAACAAAATATCCTATCAAAGCAGTTAACATTTTAAAAGCTCATGGTAAATCCTCTATTGAATCAGTGTTGATTAATGGTTATGCTTTAAATTGTACTGTTGCATCTCAAGCAATGCCAAAAAAAATTACTAACGCTAAGATCGCAGTGTTGGATCTTAACTTACAAAAAGCCAGAATGGCCTTGGGGGTCCAAATCAATATACAAGATCCAGAACAGTTAGAACTTGTGAGAAAGAAAGAATACGAAATAGTTATCGAAAGAATTCGCAAAATTTTGAACGCTGGCGCTAATGTTATTTTAACCACAAAAGGTATTGATGATTTATGTCTTAAAGAATTTGTTGAAAGTAAAGCCATGGCGGTTAGAAGATGTAATAAAGAAGATCTTAAAAGAATTTCTAGGGCAACCGGCGCTACTCTTGTTACTAACATGTCCAACTTGGAAGGTGATGAAACTTTTGAAACTTCATACTTGGGTTATGCTGAGAGTGTTGAACAAGTTAAAATTAGTGACGATGAATGTATTGTTGTTAAAGGTACGTCAAAACACTCTTCTAGTTCAATTATTTTGAGAGGCCCTAATGAATATTCATTAGATGAAATGGAAAGATCCTTACACGATTCCTTATCTGTTGTGAAAAGAACATTAGAAAGTGGTAACATTGTTCCTGGAGGCGGTGCTGTTGAAACTGCATTGAATATCTACTTAGAAAACTTTGCTACCACAGTAGGATCAAGAGAGCAACTAGCCATTGCTGAATTTGCCGCGGCATTGCTTGTTATTCCAAAAATATTAGCAGTAAACGCCGCTAAAGATTCTTCAGAATTAGTAGCCAAATTAAGATCATATCATTCTAAATCTCAATCTTCTCCTTCAAATGATTTGAAAAGAAAAAACTATAAGAATTATGGATTGGATCTCATCAATGAAAAAATTGTTGACGAAACTGTTAATGGTGTTATTGAGCCTACCATGAGTAAAATTAAATCTTTAAAAAGTGCTCTTGAAGCATGTATTGCAATTTTGAGAATTGATACCATGATTACAATTGACCCAGAACCTGAAAAACAAGATCCTCATGGTCATTGAAAACGCCCTACATTTTTGATTCATTCTTCTTTGAAACTTTTCTTTTTTAATAAAACTTTTTCTTTTTTTTATAGTGCTTTGTTGTGTAATATATTATGATGGTTGGAATGTAAGAAAGAGAGTTGTTAAAACAGAGACTATATCTTCTTCATTGCAGGGTGACTATATACACACGTGACCATTGATGGAATAATTATAGATGATGAAGAAAAAAAAACAAAAAAAACCAACAACATATAATCAAAACAGTACAATATAATAAAAAAACTAAAAATTGATACCGTGCTATATTTTAAATATTGATTATCCATTAACATCAAGAATAATATAATTGAACAATGAATAGCGACGGAAAAAAATCTGTACAAGATCTTAGGAACGCTATTCTCAAACACCAACCAATAAGCTTGTTGGACAATGAAGGCAGTACAACTCAAGACATCTCTTTATCAGCCTCGATTGTTTTCAATAATGACTTCAAATATCAATTGGATGAAGCGAACATAGAAATTAACACAAAGCATGTCACTCTTAAGGCAGTATATAACGCATGGTTAAATAGAGAGCTATCAACAGCTGACTACATTTCTCAATCACAATCGAAAAAAATACCAATCATTGGCTTTAAAGATAAAACTCAATTGATCAAGTATTTAACTGGAGAATCAAGCTCATTGAACCAAAACAATAAAGATTCTGATGTAATTAAGGAAGAAGGAAGCGGCGAAGTCAAAATTCCAGGCGGAACTAACTTTGGTGGGATGATCAAGGAAGGAGAAGCAAATCCAGTAGAGCGACCATTACTACATAATAACATGTTTGAAGGGAAAAAATTAATTGATTTTAGTAGTTTAATAAAAGAATCTCATAATAACATCATCAATAAATTGAAATTCGAAATGAAAAATGGTCAGGCAGCAGGATCATCGTCGTCATTATCATCACAAAATAGAGTATCTAAATCTAATGGGGGCCCTCTGGCTTCTAGTAGTACGCCAGGAATGCCAAAAAGAACAGAAATGCCAATCATTTTGTTACCACCGGCTACATCAGCATTACTTCAAATGTCTAACGTTAAAGATTTGTTGGAGAATGGAGTTTTCCGGGAACCTAATGCATCAGCTTCTCAGGATTCTTCCAACTTGTTAGTGATCAAGAAAGTATTGCCAAACTTAGGCCCACAAAAATTTCTTGTGGTTAATTCAACTGAGAAATTTACAAAAGCAGATTATTGGAAAAGAGTAGTTGCAATTTTCACAACGGGTCAACTGTGGCAATTTAAAGAGTATCTCATTAAAGATCCGTCTAAGCTATTTCAAAAATTCAAAGGATTTTATCTCAATTATCAAGGTGATTTAATAAACAAAAATGTCCAAAATTGGAACGTTGAAGTGGTTCAAATTGATAGAAATAGAAGATTCAATGATAAAGAAATTATCGAATCTTTTTGGCTTAGTTTGGAAAGATCAATGATGGCACAAGGTTACAGAAGAACAGCATAAGAATTTTTGTTGCTGAAGTTTAAATAATTAATCATTGAGTGATATTTACAATTTCTGGAAGTTTTCTAATTCAAAGTTTGATACTGTATATTATATTTTACTTTTTTTTTTTTCTATTATCTCTTTTATCTTATATCTAATTTCTTCTTGCCATCGCCTACGGTTAGCGTGTAATGCATTATATAATTTATTTTTACATTTTTTTTTGTTTTATTTGGTTTTTTTTTTTTTTTTTTTTTTTTTTAATTTCTTTTTTTGAAATTAAATATTCATCATCATAAAAGTTCCCATTTTTTCAAAGCAGAAGAATTTAAGTCTTTACCTTCATTCTCTTTTTGAAGCAATTGTGACAATCTCCTTATTTTTGCATCATCACAAAACATTCTAGTCAAATCAAATCTTTCAATTTTGCTAAAGCACTCCATCAATTGTATTACTTTGTGTTTGTCACCATCTTTCTCAAGATGAGTAATTGCACTTGATATGAAAAATTCTAAAAATTCGCCGTCTATCCCAGCAATCTCAAAAATTGATTTATATTGCTGTGAACTGATTCCCGATATAAAATACTGTTGTGCTTCTTCATTATTGAGATTATTTTTCATCAAAGTAATCAACTCATAATAATTTGATGGGGTTGAAACAGGAGTTTTAAACATTGTATTTGTAGACTGTTGTAATGATGAAGGTAAAGACGAGGATAATAAATATGGGCTTTCGTTGATGCCACAACTATTAGATTTCTTTTCATTACTTATTGAAGGTGATGTTTTTTGACTTTGTTTCTGATTTTCCTGTGTCGACTTGCTGGAAGATTCATTTGCATTGACAATTTCAATTATTCTATCGTTTTGTCTATCTTTTCCTACCGCACTATTATTTTGAATGCTAGTTCCATTGACCAAATTTTCAAATTCATCAGGTAAAACCGTTACCTCATGTATTTTCACATTTATTTTACCAGAAGGTTTCTTGCTTATCTTAGTAGAGTTATTCTTATTTGATTTTTCATTCTTCAGATTATTATAAAGATCATTATTATTCTTTAATTTTTCTAACTCTTTTTTTATCAAAGTATTTTGGCTATCGAGTACTAATCCTTTTTCATAAGATTCTATAGCCAATGATTGATTTTCACTTTTGTCGATATTGACATTCAATAATGCTAATCCTTTTCGATAATACAACTTTACAAGGGTTTTTTTATCAGTAAAGGTATTATTATTATTATCATTATTGAGACACACTTCAATTCCTTTATTACAATCTTCCAATGCTCTATTCCAGTCGTTAAGTCTTTGAAAACACATAGCTCTATTCGAATATAAAACTGGATTTGATGGGTCCAATTGAATTGCGTCTCGATACAATTTGGCCGCCATTTTGTATTGACCCTTCTTGAATGATTCGTTGCCTTTATCTTTCAATATTTCTGACATGTTCCATATAATGATTTTATCAATTTATCAAACTCGAAATGTGATTTTCAGCAATAATAATAAAAACAAAACTCAAGTCAACAGTAAATATATTAGCTACTACTTAGTTTTCTTCTTTTTTTTTTTTTGCTTTTTTTTTTTTTTTTTTTTTTTTTTTTTTTTTTTTTTGTTTTTTTTTTTTTTTTTTGTTTTTTTTTTTTTTTTTTTTTTTTTTTTTTTTTTTTTTTTTTTTTTTTTTTTTTGTCTTGTTTTTTTATTGAACCTATCAATCATCTCTAGCTAACGGTTAAATCATACTTTTATTGCTCCACTTATCCAACTCAAGGACAAGATATTTCTATTCAAAAGGAGAAAAGGAAAAAGAAAAAAAAAAAAAAACTTCAAAAAATAGAGGGTAATTGTTTCATTAAAAATCACAATTAAGGGAATAATAGACAATCAGGCAACAATATTCAAATAACTATAGAGATGGGCTTACAACCAGTGGTAACAGGACATGAAGATTTAATACATGATGTGGCCTTCGATTATTATGGCAAATTAATGGCAACTTGTTCATCAGATAGACACATAAGAGTCTTCACATTATCAAAAGATAATAAATGGGAACCAAAGGACAATTGGAAAGCCCATGATTCATCGATTGTCAAACTTGCGTGGGCTCCACCAGAATTTGGACAAATATTAGCAAGTGTCTCATATGATACAACATTAAAACTTTGGGAATTACGAAATGATGCAAAATCAAACTCAGGAAAATGTTTCAAACTTTTAGCCGTCAAAAGTGATGCTCAAGGTCCATTATTCGATGTCTCTTTTTCTCCAGGTTATTTTGATGTCTTTAGAGTCGCTACAATTGGTTCCGATTCTACATTAAGAATTTATGAGGCTTTGAAAATAATAGATTTAACTGATTGGGATTTAATTCAAGCAGAACCTGTGAGTACAGAACCACTAAAGAATAATTTAGAAGGTAATTTCACCGTTAATTGGTGTCAATCCAAATTTGCTCAAGAAAAATTTTGTGCCACTGCCAACGACGTTGGCTCTTTATTTATTAAAGTTCCAAGTAGTAATTCCACTTATATTAAAGATCAAACTTTGCCAGGTCCTCGCTCTATAATCAGAGACGCTGCTTGGGCACCATCAATGGGGAGATCCTTCGAGCTTCTCGCTACAGGTTCCAAAGATGGTTATGTTAGAATATTTAAAATAAAAGATAAAACCCTTGATGCATATGGGGTTTCCGGTGGTGATGGAAGTGGTAGTAGTTTGAATTACAATGATAATAGTGATAATAATAACGATACCATAAGTGGCTCTTCAAGGCACGTCTCCAGATTGGAAGTATCTTTAATAGCCGAGTTTAATGATCACAAATCAGACGTTTGGTCAGTGAGTTGGAATAGCACAGGTACTATTTTGAGCAGTAGTGGTGATGATGGTTTAGTGCGCTTCTGGAAAGCAAGCAAAATAGATGAATATACTTGTATAGCTTCAACTTCTGTACAGAAAAGAGTATAAGATTATTGTTTTCTCTTAATATAAGTTGTTTGTCTTCTCGCAGTTTTTTTATTACACTTACACTTGAGTGATTATCGGCCCATTTTGAGTTGAGATTTGTTTCTTTTTATTTACTTTGCGAATATTTTATTATTATTATTATTATTATTATTATTATTATTATTATTATTATTATTATTATTATTATTATTATTATTAT
>JASTUB010000429.1:0-14645 GCA_031124825.1 Saccharomycopsis vini
TTTATAGTAATTAATCTACAAGTAATATAAGTTTTATTGGTATAATGTCTACGGTAAGATTGCTGAGATGACAACAGGATATGAGTTCGTCGTTACTGACGTCTTTTGGTTCAGATGAAAAGTTAAGTGGTACAGTTAATTATTATGATTGGTTTATGCTTATTAGTGTTAAATTGAGAATGAAAGGTTTAGGTTTATATGATTATTTAATTAATGGAAATATTGGTGAAGTTGATAATGATTCTGAAGAAATAAAGTTACAATTAGTTGCAGTTATGGATGAAATTATTTCTACTATTATTTTTAATAGTGTTACTGGTTCTGCCTTAGCAAGAGTATCCGAATTTAATGGTACAGGTCGTGAATTATTTCTTTTTGTTAAAAGAAATTATGGTATTCTTACAGTTTCTAATGCAGTAGAAAACATTGGTTATTTACTTGGAAACAAGTGGTCTAAAGATGGTGGAAATATTGAGAATTTTATTACTGCTTACAATCGTTTTAAGACATCTTTTGGAACTTTGGATGGTGAAAGTGCTATATCTTGTTTCTTTCTCGCTTTTGCTCAAAATGCTGGATTTGGAGATTCTCTTTCTAAAGATGTAATGGTCGCTTATGAATCTAGAAATGGAAAAGCAATGCATAATTTGGATTTAGGAACTATTCAGGATATTTCTAGAGAATTATTGAAAGATAAAAATGTTATTGGTAGCTCAAATGAATCAGCATTAGCAATGAAACTGTCCATTAGATGTTTTAATTGTGGTGGATTGAATCACATTCTGAAAAATTGCAAATTTCCTTCAAAAGATAGAAATAATGGGTTTAATAGATCTAATAATGGGTTTAATAGATCTAACAATGGGTTTAATAGATCTAATAATAGCTATAACAAGTCTAATAATGGTTATTTAAGAAATAAAAATGAAAATAGTCCAAGTTGGTTTGCATCTTTAGGTGTCAAATCTAATAAATCTAAAATTTATTTTGATTTTGGTGCTTCTGTTCATGTTCTAAGTGATAAAGAACTATTTTCCAATATTGAGGATTATAAAGGAGGTATTACAGGTATTGATGGAGGTTTATTAGACATTAAAGGTAAAGGAGAAGCTACTGTTGCGTTAGATACTGGTAAACAAATTGATTTAGTTGATGCTTTTTATGTTCCAGAATCTAAAGCAAACCTTATTTCTGTCTCTAAAGCTACTGGAAATGGTGCTCGTTTATTATTTGAAGGTAAATTTGTCAAAATATATCCTTCAATGGAAATTGTTGGTATTAAAGATCCAAATGTTAACAATTCATATGCTTTAAAGACTAAAGAAATGTCTGAAAATGTTGCTTTTCATGCTAATAATATTGGTATTGATGACAGAGACTTATGGCATCAAATAATGAGTCATCCTTCTGTTGAATTTATAATTCTACAATTGTTACAATCTTTATTTATTTTATTTTATCTTTATCATTTATTCTATTCTCTTTATCTCTATTATCCTTTACTGTTTCTCTATTTTCTATTTTGTGTTTTTCCTGAGGTTGTGCAGCCCAAACGTATCGTTACCCTCACGCTTGTTGGCTCTCGCGATCGTTAAAAATATTTTTTCTTCCATCTTTTCTTTTTCGTTTCAGTCCTTAAGACTTTAGTGCTTTATAAATCTTTATAATCCTTATATTTCTTTACTTACTTTACAGACCTGTTGTAAATTCATTACCTTCTAGCAAGAAAAAGAAACTTCGAGAATAAAAAAGAAACTTTGGAATGTTCTAGATTTAGAATATTCTAGAAAATTCGATAAGAATGGTAATGGAAAGATCTAGCCAATAAGTGGAATATTCGAGAAGTTGTGTGATGCTTGCATGATATAACATTAGGTTCCATGAGGTAAAGTTGGTAAAGTTCTCATAGTAAATTTGTAGGCAATAATAAAAGCATCAAGTAATTATAATAATCATAGTGGAAATAACATATATTTCAATACTCATCAGCCTTAAATTATAATTATTTATTTTTTTCTCTTTTTTTTTCGACACGTAAAACTAGAGTTATATTAAAATCTATACATATGTTATATAATTTGCTAGAACGGGGAAAATCTTCAAAAGATCAAAATAAAGTTGAGATCAACTTTATTTTGAGTGATGTAGATTGGTTCTCGATAAGTCATAAATTATGATACAGATATAGTACAGTAAAACTACAAGATAAGAAAGAGCCGGGCTAGCCTAATTGGTTAGGGCGTCTGACTTCTAATCAGGAGATTCTGGGTTCGAGTCCCAGGTTCGGTGTTTCTTTTTGCTTTGCCTTCTTTTTAATAATCAGCCAAGAGTACCCGTTAGTGTTAGCAGGATATATTAACATTGTAAATTGTACAATATTTGTGACAAGCTCTTTTTGGGAGCAACAGCTCTAGGGCTAAATTAATATTATAAAAAGTTTTGCATTTATTTGAAATTTTTAATTTTACACACCACAAGTATATTGAATTTATGTGTTTGATAAGCCAATTTTTTTTTTTTTTTTACAATCGCATCGCATATTAATTTTTATGAACTTGGCATTTTCTCTATATAATTGATTCCTATGTTTTTATCAAACCCAAAGTGTTGGGATGTGCGTATTGCAGGTTTGTAAGCAACCTTTTCAAAGTAGGAGGAAATCTACTTTGTTGCCACAAAACAAAAAATGGAGGGTTGGCCGAGCGGTCTAAGGCGCTCGACTCAAGAATAATTAGTTCTTCTCAGTTAAAATACTGGGTCATCGAGTATCGCAAGATGCGCGAGTTCGAATCTCGCATCCTTCATTTTTAAAAGTGATGACGCTTGTCATTTCTTTCAATTTTTGTTGAGATGAAATGCTTGAAAGCTGGGGCTCCAAAATGTTAAAAGCTCATATATATGTATTCATTATTTTAGGTAATATACGATTTAACAGGAATAAATAGGCATTGAAATAAAATAACGAAAACAAAAAAAAATGGAAAAGGAATATGTACTGTAGATATATTTGTGTAATATACTGTCATTAATTTCATGGGAAATAGAAAAATAGGGGGAAAAAAAAAAAAAAAAAAAAGTGAATCATTATATTATGCTTAACCGAAAAAGAAAAAACCACTGCACCATGAAAAAATTGAAATGAATCATAAAAATTGCCGTCTTAGAAATAATTTTTTGAAGAATAGGATAAAAGTAACTAGATTTTTTTTCTTGAGAACTATATATATATAATGAATGAATATGCGAACCTTTTTTATGTTGAAGTCATATGTTTCCAGAAGCGAATGTAACACTTTTTATGCTTATTTTTGTTGGATCATTCAGTTCCTTTCTTTTTTTGATGATGTCTGAACACATTATGAAATCTTCTATCGCCACCGACCATATCCTCGGCACCCATTTCACCATAGATATCACCAAAGTCTTTGAGTTTTTTATTTAATAATCTTTCTTCCATTTTTAGATGCATTTTTAAATGCCGATCATAATCGAAGTGTGGAACATCATCTTTTCCATTTTTATATGGCTTGCCGTGAAACATGGAATTTACATTTGGATTATACTGATCGCCATAATACACTCTAGAACGAGTATAATTAATACCACCAGGAGAATAATAGCCTCCTCTACCTCCATATCTAGAGAAATTCTTAGCTTCGCCATAATATTCTGAGGAAAACTCGTTTGGTCTTCGGTTGTAAACCCCATTAATACCACCTTTATTATTACCAGGAGATTTTCGAAGCTTCGAATCATAAACCAACCGTCTTTTATTGTCACTCAAAGTCTCGTAGCTTTCCACAAGTTTAATATAATTTTCGTTGTTTAGTCGCTTATCATCTTCCGATAATTCTTCATATTTGGGGTTGGAATTGGCAATATCAGGATGATATATCTTTGAAAGCTGCTTGAACTTTCGTTTGACTTCATTATGTGTGGCAGCCATACTCAATCCTAACATTTCATAATGCGTCAAGTTTGGCTGAAAACGAAGCGGATATTCATAATCTGAGGTACTGCTGTCTTTATCGCTACTTCTTTCACCCTTCTCATTTGTGTTGATATGAAACCAACGGTCATGGCGTCCGTGTTGCGGTTGTAGCAATGTTTTTGAAGTTATGCTTTTGTGCCAACAGCGAAAATTCCAAGGTTTTATAGCTACAGATTTTGAGAAAAAAATCATTTTCGAATATAAAAACTGTTTTTATGAATCACTAGTATCAATATTATATTACCAGAACCTTAAAGTAAAAAAGCGCGTTATCGATTGAAATTCACAAGACAACATTTAAACAAATACGATCCAAGCCTTTAAATGGCAGCCAATTATATTATAGCCCACTAAAACAGATTACGAATGGGAAATTTCTTGCACTTATCTGTTGACTACCATGTAGTATATGATGTATGTTATCAAAAATCTAAAACTACTCTCCAAAGTTCCTTGCCCTTTTTTTTTTTTTTTTTTTCTTTGTAAATTTCTTGATGATCTTGGTGAGTGCCTATATCAATTTTGTTTAAACTTGATGACTTGAAACGACTTGTAATGATGTACCTTTTTTCCTTTGTAAAGAACAGTAGTGCTTTTTTTAGTTTTTTTTTTTTTTTTTTTACAAAGATAGTTTATCAACTACATTCAAAACATTTATTTATAAAATTTAAGGCCCTGGAAAAAATTTATAGAGAACATCAAAACAAGAAACAATTAATACAAACGAAAACCAATCTAAAAAATAAGCCACTTAAAGAAGAATTAAAAAAGATATCATTTGTACCTAACCTGAACACATTTCACATGCTTCAGGATTATTGATTGCACAAGCAATAACCTTCGAACTAAAGATATCATTATTTTCTTCGGCTTCTGTTGATTCAGTAGCAGTAGGAGCTTCTTCCTCCGATTTCAAAGATAAATTTGATACATCTATAGGAACAGAAGTAGCAGTAACGGATTCAGGTGTGGAAATAGTAGAATCAATGCTTTCAGCAGAAACAGCAGTAGTATTTTCCGATGTTACAGCAGGAGCAATTATTTGAGAAGAAGAGACACTAGACTTTAATGATCTTGGTACATATCTCTTTCTGTGTAAAGCTTTGGCTTGACCTTCAGATGCTTTCAAAGCACCAGCTTTATCAATAGTGAACTGGATAGCAGCAGAAGCAGCTTGAGTTCTCAAATAGTACATACCAGTTTTCAAACCTTTCTTCCAACCATAAAAGTGCATACTAGTCAATTTACCCATCGTAGGAGCTCTAATATGGATATTCATAGATTGTGACTGATCAATATACGGAGCTCTGTCTGCAGCCATGTCAATAATTTTCTTCTGTGAAATTTCCCACACTGTTTTGTACAAATCTTTTAATTCTTGTGGAATATTTGGTAAATCTTGGATAGAACCATTAGCAGAGATAATATGATCTTTCATAGCAGTGCTCCACAATCCCATTTCAACCAAATCTTTCAACAAGTAAGGATTGACAATTTGGAATTCACCAGCAAGAACTCTTCTAGAATAGATGTTCGAAGTATAAGGTTCAAAACACTCATTGTAACCCAAAATTTGGGAAGTAGAAGCAGTAGGCATTGGTGCAACTAATAAGGAGTTTCTCAAACCATGTTTGGCTACTTTTCCCTTCAATTCTTCCCAATCCCATAAGTCAGTTGGTTTAACTCCCCATAAGTCAAAAGATAGCAATCCTTGAGAAGCTGGAGAACCTTGATATGTTTCATAGGTTCCTTCAACAGAGGCCAATTCAGTAGATGCTTCAAGAGCAGCATGATAAATGGTTTCAAAGATTTGAGTATTTAATTCTTGCGCTTCAGGACTTTCAAACGGTAATCTAAGCATCATAAAAGTATCAGCCAAACCTTGAACACCAACAGCAATTGGTCTATGTCTAAAGTTAGATCTTTTGGCTTCTGGGACTGGATAAAAGTTTCTGTCGATAATTTTGTTCAAATTTTTGGTTACAACCTTTGTAATTTCATGCAACTTTTCGAAGTTATAGTTACAGCTAGTTTCATCTGATTCAACAAACGCTGGTAAAGCAACGGAAGCCAAATTACAAACAGCAGTTTCTTCTGGATCAGAATACTCCACAATTTCGCAACACAAATTGGAAGACTTAATCATACCCAAATTCTTTTGATTAGATTTTTCATTACAAGCATCTTTGTACAACATGAATGGAGTACCAGTTTCAGTTTGAGCTTCCAAAATAGAATACCATAATTTTTGGGCCTTCACAGTTCTTCTTCCTCTACCTTCTTGCTCATATTTTTCATAAAGAGCCTCAAATTCTGCACCATAACTATCAGCTAATCCCGGTGCTTCATTTGGAGAAAACAATGTCCAATCTTGGTTTTTTTCAACTCTGTTCATGAACAAATCAGGGATCCATAATGCAGGGAATAAATCTCTAGCCCTAATTTCTTCTTTACCATGGTTTTTTCTGATATCAATAAAATCAAAAATATCAGAGTGCCATGGCTCAACATAAACAGCAAAAGCACCTGGTCTTTTATTACCACCTTGGTCGACATATCTAGCTGTATTGTTAAAAACTCTTAACATTGGAATAATACCGTTAGAAGTACCATTTGTACCAGCGATATATGAACCAGTAGATCTGATATTGTTGATATGCAAACCAATACCACCGGCATGTTTAGAAATTATGGCCATTTGTTTCAATGTCTCAAAAATACCGTCAATAGAGTCATTTTTCATAGCAACAAGGAAACAAGAAGACATTTGTGCATTTGGAGTACCAGCGTTAAACAAGGTTGGGGAAGCATGTGTGAAATATTTTGATGACATCAAGTTATAAGTTTCTAAAACTTTTGGGATGTCATTTCCATGAATACCGATAGCAACTCTCATGATTAAATGTTGGGGTCTTTCGGCAACTTTACCACTGACTCTTAATAAGTAAGATCTTTCTAAAGTTTTGAAACCAAAGTAGTTGTAATTGAAATCTCTATCATAAACAATTGAAGAATTTAATTCATCTTCATGTTTCATAACAATTTCATATGTTTCTTTGGATACCATAGGGGCTGGTTTACCTGTCTTTGGATTGATATATTCGTAAAGCTCTTGGACAACCGTACTGAATTGTTTAGTGGTTTGTTTGTGTAAGTTGGAGACGGCAATTCTAGCAGCTAAAATAGCATAGTCAGGATGCACTGTTGTCATATAAGCAGCAGTTTCAGCGGCCAAATTATCCAATTCAACAGTAGTAACACCTTCATAAACACCAGAAATAATTCTTTGAGTAATAGTAACTGGATCAACATGTTTTGGATCTAACCCATAACAAAGTCTCGATACTCTAGCAGTGATCTTGTCGAAACGAACAGGTTCTTTTCTACCATTTCTTTTGTAGACATACATGATTGACAGATAAATATGAAAGAATTAATCTTAGAGTGTTTAGAAATAAAGAGTGAAAGAAATGAAAGCGATAATAATATCAGTGATAGTAATATAATATAATACAAGCTTCAAAGCCAATAGTGTTAAGCTAAAGAGCGAGAGTAAATGTTAAAAAATAATATTAAAAGAGATAACAAATTATTGAAATCTAAAAGTTGATCCAGAAGGACGAAGTCGTGAGTTTAAATAATAACCAGATTATGTGACGCGTCAGTAAAGAACATCAAAAGAGTATTATTAATAATTATTTTCTATTATTAATTTTTGAGTGTGTGAATTAAAAAAATTTTCGCGTTTCCACGAAAAGAAAAGTGACCCGGATAAAAAAACGCGTTTTTGTTGCAACGCAAATATGCAGTCTTGTTCTTTTCTTCTACTTTAGGACCACGCGTTTGAAGTGTTACAAACACCCTGTTTCTTGAAAATGCATTAGATCACAGAATTTAATTATTTTACAGGAACGTATATCCTAGCTAATATACTTTTCACCAACTATATAGCTCACAATAAATTTATAGGTTACTTTACTAATGGAATTTTCCGTGAAAGGTGATTCCTAACCAAGCATTTGGCTCATATTTAAAATTATTGATCATAAATATCA
Organism: Saccharomycopsis vini; assembly: GCA_031124825.1. Taxonomy (NCBI): domain Eukaryota; kingdom Fungi; phylum Ascomycota; class Saccharomycetes; order Ascoideales; family Saccharomycopsidaceae; genus Saccharomycopsis; species Saccharomycopsis vini. The sequence goes on from JASTUB010000429.1 coordinate 8,047, forward strand.
GTTTTACTCTAATAAGCACTTCTATATTTCTTTTTAAAGAAAAAATGGAAAAGAATAGTAAGAATTCCGTAAGACGCCAATTTTTCTCTTTTATGCGATTCCTGATAATGCAATGAGAATCTTCAAATAAATGGATAAACAAATTTAGGTCATTCGTGTTTTTAAAGATAAGCTGAATATTTCATTATTTCTGAAATTTTAATCAAAGATCATAATCGCATGCATTTATCCATATTTTATAAAAATAAATTAGATTAAGTATATCATTAATGAATAAACAAAATTTTGTATCTATATATTTAATATATGCAGCTTAGTTGATAGTAGTAGCTCTGTTGCAACCTTTTATGTGCATATAAATATTGTGATGAATAAAACAAAACCCTGATTGATAAGATATGTTCAGTGAATTCGTAACAGGGTTTTTGTAAATTCAAAAAAGAAAAAGAAAAAAAAAAAAACTAGCAATGACTCTGCTAACTGATAAGAGGGCTCCGGGTTAAAGCTACAAGCTGACCAGAAGGTGGCAAAAAAAAATAAATGAAGGATGCGAGATTCGAACTCGCGCATCTTGCGATACTCGATGACCCAGTATTTCAACTGAGAAGAACTAATTATTCTTGAGTCGAGCGCCTTAGACCGCTCGGCCAACCCTCCATTTTTTGTTTTGTGACAACAAAGTAGATTTCAACTATGACTGATTGTTTAATGTACGACTTTTGGTGATGGTGAAAAAAAAAATTAAAAATCGGGAACTAAATCAATCCCAGAAATTAATTTTCTTATTTTAGCGGTCGTTTGAATGCTTATATTGATTTTAATGGTGAAAAAATAAATAACCTTGATCTACGACTGATGAGTAAGAAAAAAACAACAAAAGAAACAGCAAGGTGCACAAAGTGACACCATAACGAATGCTATTGGTTTTTCTCAACAATATTGGTAATTGTCTTTGAGGTAAGTTCAAGAAATTACTGCTCATTTATTCAGCCACACTTCAACATTTCCATTTCACCCTTGTTGGCTCACAAATTAAGAGTGTCTGTGGTGCTAAAAAAAAAAAAAAAAAAATAACCTAATTATACATTTTATTACAATACAACCATTAATAAAATAGATCATTTTATGTATTATGTTGAAAGATTCAATATAGTACGATGTGCAAATATTAAAACTTCGGGTGATAAATCAATCTCATAAATGATTGCAATCACATTACATACCTTAATATACGATAATAAAATAAATAAATTAGGATTTTTGGTATTTTTTTTTTTTTTTTTTTTTTTGTTTCATTAGATCTTTTGAAGTATTCCCCCCTTCACATTTATGACGATTTCAATATATATCTAGCTTTCCATTTTGAAAAAAAAAAAAAAAAAAAAAAAGAAAGGATTACCAGGCAACAAAAAATTCAATAATGAATACAGACATCTCCTACTTTAGCATGTCATTGGAAGCGCTTTCTTCTACTCATTACATAATTCTGTTCTTTTTACTCTTTTCTTTTCTTCATTCACTTTTAACTTTTGTAGGTTGAATTATCAGCATCTGTCTTACTCTAATTCTTTGGAGTCTTTCTACTTTTCTACTAGCCTTCCATACTCGACACATAAGTGCATTTCTAAAAATGCCTGCTATTATCTTTAAATAAACAGCGCTGTAGTTGCTTTCAATTTCAGTTTAATACTAAGTATCACATGAAATACTTTGAAATTTGGAAATTTTTTTGATTAATCTGTGGTTTCAATTGGAGTAAAAATAGCAATATTTTTTCCTAATAGTATTTAAATATAGTGAGAATTATATTGCTTGATGTTGTCTTTCACATAACTAGCTGTCTAAAAAATATGAATGGATCGGGAATCGAACCCGAGTCTCATGCTTGGAAGGCAAGAATGATAACCACTACACTATCCATCCTATTTTACACAAGTCAATTTTAATGAAATTCATGTTCGAATAAAACAAATTGCAAGATTTTTCAAGAAGCATTATTCACTTCTATTTTATATTACCTTATTTTCATTTATTATCTTGATTTTATTTGATTATACTATGAGGGTTTTGTTTCATTGATATATTCGTTCATATCAATTTTACCATTGATTTTTGTTATTTAGCAAAAATTGATGTCCTTGCTAAGTTTTTCTCTCTAGTTAGTATAAAGTTAGTTCATAATTCTACTGGTCATTTGATTGTGAAGAAAAGAGAAAAAAAAAGAAAATAAAAGGTCAGAATTGCATTTTATCTTCATTTCTTTCATTAACTTATTGTGCCTGAAGAGATTTGTTACTATTGTTATTGTCTATATGTCTTTTTTTTTTTTTTTTTTTTATTTCCACTTTTTATTAGGGCATGATTTTTTTCATTCAATATATGAGTTTTTGTGGCTACATTTAAATAAAAACAAACTAACAATTTTTCTTCCAGTATTTGTAATACTGAAGGAATAGACGTCAAAAAAAAAAAAAAAAAAAAAAAAAACAATTATAACTTAAGAGGCACTAAACCTTGATTATATACTACATTCCAAAAAAGTTCAAATACGAAAGAACTATCAGTGTGAAAATAAAAGACCTCACAAGTTTTGGACAAGCTTCTGTAAATCCTCCTTACAAAAAACCCAACGCGGAAAACATCAGGGTATATATTATTAGTTCGTATATTGGAGCTCATATTTTTTTGAAAAATTATTGTTGAATATTGAAATTATTTGAATCAAATCATTACAACAAACTTTCTCTATTTTCTTAGCTTTTGATTTTTTTTTAATCATGTCTTTTTGTAAATTGACGAGGTTGAAGCATAGCTTCCAGACCTATCAGAATTTGTTTCTATATTTAATTATAGTTCCGAAAAGTTTAAAACCACTCATTTAATTAAGCAGTTTGTCGTTGTATATTGCCAAGTGACAATCCATTTTCTATTGATTTTTTTTTATAGAAAAGCACAATTTTTTAGGAGGTTGTGTTTTTTTTTTTTAATTTCAGGAATGACCAAGGTGAGCACAAAAAAACCTGACTTTTAAAATACGAAAAGTACCATTGAATCTAATACTGATCGACAAAGAACTAAATATACAAGATTGAGCATTTTCAAATGTTGCTGCTCAACTAAAAAAATGCGAACCCTGTGGATCGAACACAGGACCTTCAGATTACATCTGAGGCTGAACTTCAGTCTGACGCTCTCCCAACTGAGCTAGGTCCGCATTTCTTGTAAAATGTTTTGTACTTTTACTTGCAACAATAAAAGTTACTATAGCTTGTAATTTTTACCTTTGAGACAGAACTAACTGATGTCCTTTTTTTGGTTTTTCCCCCCTTATTTAGTATATAATTTTTTTCATTAAATGTGTACGACTTTTTGTGATGGTAAAAAAAAAAAAAAAAAAAATTTCAATGTTCATCTACAATCATAAATACGATAATACGAGTATACTATTCCCCCGAAATATCTTCAGAAAAAATTTTCATAATAAAAAAATATATATTTTATAGAACTTAAAGAAAGTATAAATGTCTTGATTAAATCATTATATTCATAGAAAGAAAAAACAAAAAAAAACAAAAAAAAAAGAGACATGAATCATAGAAAGAGAGGTATTGATTATTATAAATTCAAGAGTCACAGACATTATATATGTAATTAAAGAAAATAATGTTACGGTGACAAAATATAATCAGATGAAATGAAAAAAATGAAATAAAAATTAATGTGCCAAAAATACAAAGAAGAAGACTAAAGTTTTTTTTTTTTTATTATTACTTTTTTTTTTCAAGAAGATCGTGTCGTGGCTAAGATAAGTCAAGCAAACTTAAATTTTGAATTTGATAGAAAGAAAAATGAATTGCCTTTTTAATTTTTCCTTTCTTTTTTTTTTTTTTTTTTTTTTTTAATTGTAAAAAATATTATTCTTGGATTAATGATAATTGTAACAAACTTCTAGCAGCTCCAATATTGCTAGCTGTTTTTGTTTGTTTTTTATTAGAATTATTTTCTTCAATATCTTGAATTTTTTTGACAGGCGCTGTATTAGAAGGTTGAATATTTGGTATAGTTTTCAAGGATTCTAATATTCCGCCAAACCCTTCAGCAGCATTTATCATAGCGGTAGTATTATTGGCACTTGATAATTCGCTAGTGGTGAAATCATTTTCTTGAAGATTAGTGGACTGTTGTTGTTGTTGTTGTTGTTGTAAGATTTTGGGGCTTGATTTGATTGGAGTGCTACTAACTTTCATCATTTCAAAGCTATTATTTACATCAAGTTTTGATAAATGCTTTGTTGTAATTTTTGTCAAATTTTCAATTGCAGCTTGAATATTAATTTTATTTGAGTTTTTTGAAAGAGATGCCGACGATATAATGTTTTTCTTTTTGGAAGGTGCTGTTGGTGTGGTGAAAATATTATTATTATTATTATTACTGATAAATGATTGTTTTGAAATTTTGTATTGTTGTTGTTGTTTGCGGAAGATTGGTTTTTTGAAGAAATCTGGAGAGCCATTTTGGTTGTTGAAATCCGACAATGTTGGTAAAATATTGAAATGGCGATGAGGAAATGCAGGTGTTGATGATGATTCAAATGAAAAAGAAAGGTTATTTTTGGATATACTTTCGACTGAAGTGTTGGCGCCATTGTAAGAAAAATCGAAACTTGTATTGAAGTTATTTTCTTGTTGTTCAAGTACTTGATTTGGTTTATTGTTAACATTTTTAGATGACAATAATTCCGAATGCTGTTTTTGTAATTTTTTGAATGATAAATCAGACTCCAAATTAGATGAGAGTTGAGCCAACGGTAAATGGGTTTGGTTTGTTTTGAGCTTATAATAAGCTAATTGTAGCCTTATTTTCAATTTCTGAGCATGATTCTCATTGATACTAAAATTATCATTTCTGGAGAGGCTTATTGGAGGTTGCAATTGGTACATTGTGAAAACTAAAAGAAATTTTATATAAAAGAAGATAAAATCAAACAAAACAGAAATCAAAGAAAAAAATCTAAAACAAAAAAAAAAAAATACAAAATCTTCAGCTGAGTTTATCAAATATTAATTGTGAGATGACAAAACAACATTAAGAAGAAAAAAATAAACTGTTGAAAAACTACTTTATGTTATTTTTATTTTATTTAAAATAATTGATATTATTTATTTTTTATTTTTTATTTTTTATTTTCTATTTTTTTTTCTTGGAGTCGCGGTTTTTGACGTACTGCAACGCATACCAAGCACAACACTGCATTTATATGTTATAATATGCTATTATACGTGGTAAATGTATGATTATAACATTGGAAAAAGAATCAAAGGTTTTTCAAAACCCAAAAGGCCAAAAGAGAATAATCCTTTTTTTTTTTTTTTATGGTATCTTCAAAACCGTGTTTGTGATAATATAAACTGTTTGTACAAATTGCTGTTTATTTGATTTTTTTTTTTTTTTTTTTTTTTTTTTTCAACCCAAAAATAAACAATTGGAAAAAAAAAAAAAAGGGTAATAAAGCCTTGTTGTATATAAATATTCTTTATTGATATAACGATTACCTATTTTGTTTTCAATATTGACAAGTGGATTCTTACTTTGGGGTTCGAATGGTAAAAATAAAAAATAAAATATAAAAAAAAAAAAAAAAAAAAAAAAAAAATAAAGTAAAACCACACCTTTTCCCCGTGCGATGAACGCGTTTGAAGAAATAAAAATAAAAATGAAAATAAAGTAAAGAAAAGAAAAAAAGAAAAAAAAATTACAAGACGTAAGAATTGATAATAATAATAATAAATATAAGATTATGAATTATAAAAGAAATTTGAGTATTTTTATTTTGTTTGTTAAAAAATATCATTATAACAATTTATCTTTGTACTGATTTATAAGTATTGTATAAACCAGATTAAAAACAGGTTTTTTATTTTTTTCGGATACACTTTTTATGGGAAAAAAACCAAAGAAAAAAAGAAAGAAAAAAAAACGGCACATGAGAAATTTTAGTAAAAACTCGAATAGATTTTTATTTATCAATTGAATTATATATATAATATTTGAATAATGTATGGTTGATAGTTTTGAAAGTATATTTTGGATTTGAACTTCTACATATAATGTTATCAAATGTTATTTTGAATAGTCATTAAACCATTTCAATAGTTGCAAAATCCAAATAAGAAAAAAAAAAAAAAAAAAAAAACCAAGTGAAACAACCAAGAATAGGCATCTTTTATCTTTCTCTACTCCTTTGAAAAATATTAATTGTCCCCTCTCGTCCATTCAAGCAGTAAGGCAACGCAATATTGAAAACCCACTATTGTTGTTGTTATTCATGATATATTTTTTTTGAATACTAAATAGACCAAAAAGAACTTTCTTGACTTTCTTGGAAATACGATTATTTATTAGCCATACATATACACACAATTGAGAAAAAATTATGGCCAATAATTGACAAGAAATGAAACTTTATCTAAAGATTATGTCTTTTCTTTTCATTCCTTCCCCCCCCCCCCCCCTCCCCGATATTTTTTTTTTCTTCCGCTTCACACTGGCGCATCTTATTTTTTTCTTTACTGTTCGTTACAGTCCCTGCGATGTCTATA
>JASTUB010000042.1:0-32062 GCA_031124825.1 Saccharomycopsis vini
CTGGATCACTGACGAGTGTGGGAATCGAACTCGCGCTCTTTTTTTTTCGTGCATTTATGGACCGACCCGCTGCACCAACCTACCAGTTCCCATGACGTGAGAAGAAAGTTTGGTCCCTTGGCCCAGTTGGTTAAGGCGTGGTGCTAATATCAACCACTCGTGGTAATGTTACGCCAAGATCAGCAGTTCGATCCTGCTAGGGACCATTTGACTTTATTTTTTTGTGTCTCGCTTCACTTTTCAACTAGTATATAAAAACGCACTAAAAATTTCAAACATTCAAGTAAGAACAATACATGGTAGTAAACTACTCAAAAAATACAATAGAAATTTTAAACAATTGAAGCAAATTAAAAATAAATGTATATTATAGAATAGTGCGATGGTCAGAAAAATCAACGAGACAATTGACAAAAAAAGTAATTAAAAAAAAAAAATGCATTGGAAAGAGCAAATGATTAAAATAATAGAAATTAAAAAACAGAAGGAAAACATCTTTATCTTTTGGGCTGAATAGGCTCCGAGAATCGAAAGAATATGAAAACTTGTAAACCATGAGGCCACTAGAAATTGAAACCAACAGGTTTCATCTATAAAACAATAGAAATGATTTGGCTGATACGAAACAATAGAGGAAGCGATTATAACAATAGAGTATTATCAAAAAAAAAGAAAAAAAAAAAAAAAAAAAGGAAAAAAAAAAAGAGAGGAAAATGAAGTTGAGATAATGAAATGGGATTGGATGGCAATAAAAACAGAAAAACAACAAAAACGCACCAAAATCAACAACAAAAACAACAAAAGGCAAAACATTATAATAGAAATGTTAAATTTGACATAAGTTTCGCAGGTCTAACAAACCTCTTCATCTATCTGATCATGATTGAAGTTCACTCTTACTCTTGTTGAATTGAAAGATTTATCTGACTTCATTCTTTCCAAAGCTGCAACATGATTCCAATCTTGTTCATCAGATGATGAGAAAGCATTTGCTTGACTCAATTCATCTGAATTAACTTGATCAAAAGGGATTTCTGGTAATGGTTTGCCTCTACCTTCAGAAAGAGCAAACGATTGTTCAATAATAGTACTGTCTTCTTCTTGAACAATATCTTGTAAAAGATCATCTGCATTAATATCATCAATATTACCTCCAACTGCACTTTGGTTTAATTTGACATAAGGTTTGGAGTTCAACAAGGTATTATCAAGATTGTTTTTAAATGAAACCCCGTCATTAACACTACCACTGGAAGCACTATAAAATGCAGAGGAATTGACAGAATAAGATGAGTCTGTCAAAGTATTAGGATAAGAACCTTCTTGAAAGGTTGGTTTTACACCAGGATGCTGAAGAGGTAGAGGTGATCTTTGAGGTGATGAGGCAACAGGAATCGTGATTTGAGATGCAATTTTTTGTGTAGGAGCTGCAGAAGAGGCTCTACTGTGAGAGAATACTGATTGTTCAACAGATTTTTCGCTCAAAGTATAGAGATCATTGCTGTTGATATTTGTTGGATATGAAGAAGGATTTGCAGATTGTTGAGTATAATTTTGCAGATTTCGTGGATTTAGATGGCCATTCTGATGATTCTTTTCTTGAAACTGTAATGTATCCTGTGGGTTTTTTTCTATTATCACGTCGTTTAAGACACATTTATTTATTTTTTGGGCAGTTTTTATTGATGAGCGAACATTATGTTGTGAAGGGGGCTGTTTAACAACTGATATTCTATTAGAAGGCTCGTTAGAATTTGAATTACCACCGGAATTTTTTGTACTGGTCATTGATAATCTTTTAATTGTTGTAGGATAGACTTTTTCTGCTTTGTCTAAAACTTTATCTGGTAAAACCAGAGGATTGAATAAGAACGCAGGAGGAACTGTAGGAACTTCTTGATGTGTTTTATAAAAATCTTTTAAAAACGCTTTCTGTTCTTTCATAGACTGTCTTTTCAACATTTTATCAGTTTTGTTTAACTTTTTGTTGATATTTTCCTTTGTTCTATCTTTTTTAGGTTGTGATGAGATATCTCTAGCTGTAACTGATCTATGATTAGAAGATTGGTCAGTAGCGCTACCTATGTCATAATTTGAATCAGAATGTGCTTCTACTGAAAGTCCTGATGACTCTGATGAGTTGCCAAATATTGATAAACGTTTAAAGAACGAATTTGAGCTTCTATTAAGATTTTTATAGTTTTTGTTGCCAACATCATTCAATAAATTAATAGATGATGAGGACTTCAGATACTTGGCAAGATCATTTTTAGTTTTTTTTTCTTTAGAACTGCCTAAATTTAAATTGATTTTTTCCGATTTGGTGTCTCTAGGGTCAGCATTTGATGACGAGTTCAAAGAAGTTTCCTGGCTAACATATGACAGGCTGGACATGTTTGAATTTTTTTGGGCATTTTTAATATCATCTGAAATTAACTGCAAAGCGTCAGATGTTTTGATTGAAGTTTTTTCTGAAACAGAGTTTATGGAACCGCAAACAGCACTTGCTGTAGAATTAGGCCCATTGAGATGGACAGATGATTGTTGTGTGGTCATGTCGGTATTGGGGTCATGACTCGCAGAAAGTTGACCGTGGCTATTATTGGAATATTCATAATCTGAGGCAGAAAGAGAAATTGGGGCTGAATTAGACACAGAAGCTGGTTTTTGTACTTCTAAATTAGAGATATTGTTGTTTGAATCAGAAATTATTGGGGTAGCTGGCGGCTTTTTAACCGATGATTCCTTAGTGGATGAGGAATTTCGGGCATTCTTCTTTGATTTTTCGGATTTTCTTTTGAAAAACATATTATTATCAAAAAATTAATAAGATTACCAGCGGTTTCCAATGAAGACGACCCTTAAAAACAATTTTTATTCATAGAATAGTACGTCAGTTGGTTTATGATTTGAGATAAAATTCTGATTTCTTTTTTGTTTTTTTAAAAAATGAAATAAAATAAAATAATAAAAAAAAAAAAAAAAAAATACTTAAGTTTCTTTTTTTTTTGTTGTTTCACTTTTTTTTTTTCTGTTCCTGTTTTTTTTTTTTTTTTTTTTTTTATTTTATTTTATTTTTTTTATTGGTTACAGCTGTACTGTTTTCATAAATTCACTATTTTATTTTTTATTTTTCTAAGCCTATTTTATGGAGAGATGTTTTCATAATAAAGGGGGAAGCAAAAATTTAATTAATTAAAGTACTCGAAATTTATTTGCTTCTTGACTTTTATTGTTTATCTGTTGACCTCGTTTAGTTTGAAAGGAGAGAAGTAAGAAAAGAAGACGGTAAAATAAAATAAAAAAAAAAAAAAAGTATCTCTATTAAAGTGAAACAACTATTATATTAAAAATATTTAATAACAAAAGATCCAGAGAAAGGAACTTCGATTCCTCTAAAAAGAATTGATTGATGTAATTTTGAAAATTAAATTGCTGCTTGATGGCTGTTTGCGCGTTATTTTGTTCAATAATGCACTGTAGACGAAACGCAATTTTAATAGACGGGAGACAAGACATTGAACAGTAATCTTTGAAAAATCAACAAAAAATTGTTATTGAAGTATTTATTCTATGAATGTAATGATATGATAACAAAATACATATTTAAATACAACCTAAAGGACATCTAACCAGAAAACTGTCTCATTTGTTCAAAGACTACTACTACTACTATTGGTTATTACTATAAACACTACTGCATCATTTTTACGTGATGATGATAACTTCACAAATTTAACTTAATTTGAAATTGATTAGTTTCCATGTTATTTTTCCCTTTCAAGATTCAACTTGTCACCGTAAATTACCAAACCACCTACTAATACTATTCTTCATAGGTCACGTGATACCAATAATATATAATTAAGTACCTGCATATTAATCATTTGTTGTTGTTTTTTCAATTCTCTTTTATCTAATTTTAGGCTCATTTTAGTAACAAAATTAAAGAAATACATACATGTAAAACCGAGGTTGTGAATTCTTTTTTATTTTATTTTTTTTTTGTTCACGTGCATCACTTTTTTCTCACAAAAATTCAACTTTAAAATGAGTAAAGTTACTCCATTACAACAACTGACTAACAACAGTAATGTATATCAGACGGGGGTTCCTTTTTTTTTTTAAAAAAAAAGGTTAGAGATATTTAGATTCTTCTTCCTCAAAATATAGGTTCCTAATGATGATTTAGTAGCTTACAACTTGCCAAAATAAAATTTAAAATTAAGTGATCTCCTTTTCACTTTTCGATCTGTGGAAAACTTCAAAACTTGGGTACCGTAAAAACAAAATACAACCATTCAAGTCCACAGCTCCCAGAATTCCCGGATTGAATTTATAAATTAAACATCTCTTTGTCAAAATTAATATAGCATAGAATGGTGCAGGTACATCAAAGATTTATATTATATTTGCCATCTTAAACAAAATTATCTTGTCAGTAAAAAAAGAATTATCAAACAGAATACCGCAAAGGCCAAAAAGAGTTTGTCTATGCTTTAAGTAGTGATTTTGAGTCACACGTATCTTAATCTTATTATTATCAATGGCATTAAATAAAACAATTTTGCAATATTTAAATTTGTACAACATAAAATTGTGGTCTTTTACAAACCCCCTTTGGCTTTGATTTTCTCGTCAGTTAAAGTAATACTGAAGAAGAAAATAAAAAAGAAATCAGGAACTATATTGTAGATGCGTAGACTTTGGTACCTTGAGTAAGGGTCTATCGCTTTAATCACATCTGTATTTATTGCTGCCTATTTCAAACTGTCCAAAAATGCAGCTCCGGGTCCTCCTCCTGAACTCTGGGCTTTTAGCATTTTTACTAAATTTGTCAACTGTTCCATTTCTTCTTCTTCACCATATTCTTCATCATCGAAATCTTGTGGCCAATCGTCATCAGATGCATTCTCCTGTATTTCAATAGAATTGTTCTTTCTCTTACGCCCATTAACCAAAATTTCTTCAACACCACTTCCTTCATTACTGCTTTTCTTGGCATTATCAATTGTACCTCTATAATCATTTAATTCTTCTTTAGGAATTTTTAAAGCTTCAGTTAAAAAGTACTCAAAAAAATCATCCTCATTGATAGTCACACCTTGACCTTTGAAATATTGTAAAACTTCTTCATTAACATTGTCGGAATCATAATCACTGTCATCATTGTAATAACTATCTAAATTTACTTTGCTTTTATCTTCCATTTTCTTATTGAATTTATCCTTGATTTCTTCGGTTTTCTCATTCTCATAAATGAAATCTTTAATTTTGTTAATTAACTCTTCTTCTTTCTTATCATCTTTTTTGTGATCTTCTTTTTCAAATGACTGTTTCATTTCTGTCCTAAATTCATCAATGTTCAAACTCTTGATTTTTTTCTTAATTGAGCCCCGTCTTAGCAATTCAGTTTGCAAAAAATCCGATTTCACAAATTGATTAAATTCATTTATATTTTCGTCATCCCATTTCGAAAATTTATCACTTGTTTTTTTAGAAATTTCCTTGTAAAATTTCTGAACTTCAAAATCTTCTTGCCACAAAAGTTTGAACCCCAGGGTTAACGATCTCCCCATAAAATTTGCCAAATCTAATGTTTGATCACTTTCATCCCATTGGGATTTCAATATACTATAATGTAAAAACAGAATTGAGTAATTGATTTTGACCAATTTTTCTTCATCTTCATTAGAAATTAACGATTGTGGTTGAACTATTTTGCCGAATACCTTCTCAAATTTTTTTTCCTGATCTATATCACTCAGCTGAATATTCATAACAACTTTATTTGTTATATATATACCAAGACTCCTACTAACAATGTTCATATTAACAAAATCCCGATTCTCAAGTGGATTATTATTATTATTATTATTATTGTCACAATATTTCATTGATTGAGCAATGTAAAAACTCAATTTTTTATCAACTGTAAACTCTGAAAGAATCATATAACTTAAAGAATTAGTCGTTGCCTCTCGTAATTTGGAAGTCCATATGTAATCTCTTAATTCTAAAAGTGATTTTTTGTCCAATTGCCAAGGTTTTTTCTCCAAGAGTTCCAAAGCATCTTCAAGTGATAAATTTTTAATATCCTCTCTATTTTTAATACCAGATTTAGGAGGAATCAATAGCATTTCGCCATTACCGTTGACCCATACTCTATTAAAGGTGTTATCTGGTTCACACCAACTTGGAATCAAATCAGAATTTTCTATGAGAAAGAATTCACCATCTTGATCAAAAAAATGAATCATAATGTCCGAATTATCAATATCATTATTATTAGCCAAAGTTTCACCCATAGCTTTTCGATAATTGGCAAAAAAATCCTCAAAAAGAGCAACCACTAACCACTCTTCATGTAAACTTTGATCAAATTGTAATTCACCATAAATATATGTGTATTTTTTTTTATAGTTTTCAATAAATTCTAGTTTTAAAGGAATGTTATTCCAAGAATAATATTCTAGCCATGGTTTGAAATAATTCATCAAATCATTGTAAATAGATCGAAGTTTGACAGATTTTGTAGTAAAAGATATCACTGGGTTGACATAAAAAACCGTGAATATTAAAGTGTCTTTCTCGAAAAAAAACTCAAAATCATTTGTGAATGGTAATTCAGAAGATATTTCAATTAATGTTTTGACCATCAAGTAATAGTTATAAGTTCAATAAACTAAAAAAAATGCTATCCCTAAATAGTGGCTTGGTAGGTTTTTTTTTTTTTTTTTTTTTTTTTTTTTTCAACTCTATTCGATGTGATTCCCATCGGCGTGCATTTAGAGAAAGGCGAATACCAGGCTATGATCAGCGATTTGAGGAAGAAAAAGGTCCCAAAAAAGACAATATTCGCTTTGTAAAAGCTAAAAACATTTAAATCAATCAATAATAAAAAATGGATGAACAAATAAGGAGAAAGATATGGTCTCAACAAATCATTTTAAAAATAACTCTTTTTTCAAAAGACGCCATTACTATTGAAAAAGACGCAAGTACTAGTATTGGTACAATTGTTGGCGCATCTAAGAAGGCCTTAACATCAACATCGATACCTCCACTATTTTTGAAAGTTTACCAAAATAGCTATTTACCACTTTATTATGATAAGATGATTCTATTTTTTCAAGAATTTGTAAATAATTCTGTTGATCTTAAGGACGTTTGGTTAGAATTCGACGATGTACCGTTAAAATGGAACTACCCAATAGGACTTTTATACGATTTTCATGGATCTACAAATACTACAATTGTTGTTAATAATGGTAAACAATCTAATCAAAATATATGGAACCTTAAACTTCATGTCTCTGATTATCCATCTGAGTTGATTCTTCCTTTAAATGATCGACTTCGAACCGTTGAATTATATTGGATGAACCAAATCAAAGAAAGTTGTTATATTTTACATAATAGCGCAAAAAAAATCATGAGCTTAAGTAAAGATGAAAGCAATAATCTATGGGAATATGCAAAATCTGCAAATTATGATTTTTTTCATAAAATTTGGCTCAAAAGAATTGTCCCTAATAGTGTGGTGGATGTAAAACGAATACCTTTAAAATTTTACTTACCATATAGTAGTAAAAATATAATTGTCGCCGAACCATACAAGCCTTGCAAAGAAAATCTCAGCGTGAAAGATGAGGATAATACAAATGGAAATCCACCATTGGTGACTTTGCAAGATGTTTTAGATAAAAATTTTCCAGATTTATTCAAATCTACAAATTTAGGAAAAGCAATGATTCAAGGAGTTGAAGTGCCTTTAAATGCACCTATTTGGGAAGTTTTCTGTTGTATGAGCTCACTAGATGGCTTTTGTCATCTTGTTATAGAATGTTAAATTTGTCAAATCATACTTGACAAAACCAGAGAAGTGGAAAAGCGAGAATTTTGAAGTCAGATTTTCCAACAAAGCTTTTACTATAAAGAGGGTCATTTATATCTAATATATATATAGATATTAATGTATGATTCCATAAACCAATCAAGAACAATTCAGCAATATAGAGACATTGCCTTTGTTATTCATCACTAAATTGATGCTTTGTGTTTACAATCTCTGTGAAGGTTAAAAATAGCTAAAAAAAAACAACTGCAGACCCTTATTCTTATTGTTACATCTTGATCATGGAAAAAAAAAATACATACAATACCAAAAGTACATAAAATATAAAACATAAAACATAAAACATAAAACATAAAACATAAAACATAAAACATAAAACATAAAACATAAAACATAAAACATAAAATTGAAAAAAAAAAGAATAGATGGAACAATCATTTGGTTTCAGAAACTCTAGCTACTAGTTTTTCAAAACTGACTTTTCCATTTCTCAATAGAGACCATCCTTCATCAACAGAATTGAATCCTTTTGAAAGAATTTTTAAAGGTGCATGATTGATAGTGTCATCATTGATATATTTTTGAATAATAGGCCAATATTCAAGAAATCTTTCTGCATCGTCTTGAGGTGCTGCAAACTTCTTTCCATTGACAAAAAATTCATCACCTGCAGCCAAATAAGCTAAAGAGTTTGTTACACGAATATTTCGCTTTTTATTTTGTTTTATGATACTGGATTCGTCTTTATATAAGAGATTTTCACAAATTGCTGGTTTGACAGTAGACAAACAGTTGTAAGCTGCATTTAAAGTCTCTGTGGAACTGACGGTATCGTAGGCATACACCAAATTCTGTCCACCGTAATTTATGATTTGATCAACAACATCCTTATCATGGTAATCAAAACAAAAGTCTGCTCCAAATGATCTCAATAACTCGTGATATTTTCTTGATGCAGTAACTAATACTTTTAAACCAAATATTTTACTTGCAACTTGGGTTGCAAGAAACCCAGTAGCTGTAGCACCACCCCAGATCAAAATATATTTATCACTTTGTTGTGTTTTATCAAAAGAAAGATGAAAAGAATTAGCAAAAGAATTTGTAACTGTGATAATTCCCAAAGTGATTGCAGCAGCTCCTTCAAAAGTGGTAACTTTAGCTGGATCAGTTAACGAGTCCGAATTGACCAATTTCTTATCATATTTAACACTCAATTTCGGATCAACAATAGCATATTCTTGGGCTAATCCGTCAGTTGGGCGCTCACCATAACCACCAAGAGCAAAGGAAGAAACATGGTCTCCAACTTTGAACCCAATTACATCTTTTCCAACAGCAACAACCACACCAGAAGCATCGGAACCTACAATCACACCTTCTCCACCCCAATTGTTTTCTCTTTTTTTCCAATCAGTTGGATTCAAGGCAATAGAGTTGACCTTTATGAGGAGTTCATTATTTTGAGGTTGTAAAGTTTCAGTTTCAATGATTTTACATAATTTGCCATCGATTTCAGAATCACTAAAAGCTACAGCTCTGTGAACTTTTGGAATTGAAGAAGACATTATAATTATAAAGAGTTGATTTGCAATATCTATTTTTATTT
Source organism: Saccharomycopsis vini (assembly GCA_031124825.1). Taxonomy (NCBI): domain Eukaryota; kingdom Fungi; phylum Ascomycota; class Saccharomycetes; order Ascoideales; family Saccharomycopsidaceae; genus Saccharomycopsis; species Saccharomycopsis vini. The sequence continues at coordinate 9,468 of JASTUB010000042.1, forward strand.
TTTGCACTAGTTTATTTTTTTTCTTGCTTGAGAAATAAATTATAATGAATTTTATCTAAAATTTGGTAAATCATGTTGCGGTCTGTAAGCCTTTTTATAACAAATATGATTGATTACAAATGTGATTACAAATTGGACTATTAAACGCTGAGTGTGTGCGTATTTTTTTGCGGGGATTATAAGATTGCGAGACACAGATATTAAGAAAAGAAAAAAAAGGTTTGGGAGTTTATATAAGTAGATAATATTTTCCAAGATTCCTGTCTATATTGTACATATTCACTATCGCTCTTTCTAGGTGTAAAACAAATATAAATTTTTTTTGAAGGTTTTTTTTTTTTTTTTTTTTTGTCTTTGTTCCCAGTTGATTGGCTTGATTGATACTAGTTACAGTAAAGAGCAGTTTTTTTTAATAATTTATTAGTAATTCAAAGACTAAATGGATTAATTTTGATCTTTAGTGAGCAGTCAATAGTTGAATGAATGAATATTTAAAGATAAGAAGAACTGGGTCTCGTCTCATAAAAATAGAATAATCCATTTTATTTTAGGCTATTATTATATCAACTTCGAGTCACCCACCACCTATCTAGGAGACAAAAACCCCACCCATCATGTTGGTGCTTTGAACGCATGAAAATACAGATCTTTGCAGTAGATACCTGCATAGGTTGTTTTAGAGCCTTCCTGTTGGGTCAAGATAATGTACGCTGCAAGGCAAGTTTTTCACTTAAAAGACTTCGAATTCCTGGCTTTTGAATTTCAATTTCGCTTCTTTCTTTTTTCTTTTTTTTTTTTTTTTTTAAGTAAATCTTATTATAGAACTATTGATTTTTTATTTTTTTATTTTATTTTATTTTATTTTTTGTTTTTGAAAATTGATAATGAGTTGGCAACAGACCAGAGAAAAAAAGCTTGGCGAGCAAGAAGATTTATTAAAATCATATAGCTTTCCAGAGGAACAACTTCCAAGTGTTGATCAACAAAATGATGTTAGTTATTTTATTGATGAAGAAAGTTCTTTGCTTAGTTCTCGCCAAAAGTTGATAACGAATTATGATATACCAAAATTATTGCAATCTTATGTGCTTGAAGAATTATCAGTTAATGAGGTTGTTGAGGCATACATAAAGCGAGCCACTTTAGCCCATCAATTGGTCAACTGCATTACAGAGGTCAGATTCGAAGAAGCTTTAAGCGAAGCCAAGAAGTTGGATGAATATTTCAAGACTCACAAAAAACTTATTGGGCCATTACATGGGGTAGTTGTATCTTTAAAAGATAATATCAATGTTGCGGGTTTATCTTCATCAATGGGATTTATTGGGTTAGCATATGATTTGAAAACTGAAGATTCTGCAATGGCAAAAACATTAAAAAAATTAGGAGCAATCATCATTTGTAAAACAAACACTTCTGCAGGAATGACATATTCAGAAACGACCAACCAATTATGGGGAAGAACTTTGAATCCATTTAGTAGAAAATATTTAAATGTTGGAGGTTCTAGTGGAGGTGAAGGAGCAATAGCCGCATTGAAAGGCTCCTGTTTTGGTATTGGATCTGATATTGGCGGGTCAGTTAGACATCCTGCTTCTTTAAATATGGTTTATTCGCTTAAACCTAGTAGTGGAAGATTTCCCAAATATGGTACTGTTAGTGCTCAAGATGGTCAAGAATCCATTGTTTCAGTTTATGGCGTGTTGAGTAGAAGCTTAGTAAATGTTGAATATGTCACCAAGGCAATTATTGAAAGCAAGCCATTTATTGACATTGATCCAAGTTGTTTACCTTTGGATTTCAGAAAAGATGTCAAATTAAATGAAACCTTAACTTTTGCATTTTTGAGCAGTGATGGAACATCAAGTGCAACATCACCAGTATTACGTGGGCTAGAAATTGTGAAAAGAAAATTAAAACAACAAGGTCATAAGGTTATTGAATGGGAAGATAAATATTTTACGGAAATTAAGAATACAATTTATCCGTTTTATGACGCAAATGGATTCAAGTATGTCAAAGAGATTCTTGATGAATCTGGCGAACCAGCAGACCCTCATATGGAGAAATACTTGTCAGTAGCTCAAGATATGGAAGTATCTGAGCTTTGGAAACGTCAGAAAAAAAGAACGGAATTGGCTTATAAATATTTGGAATACTGGAACAGTGGGGCCGAAAATGGAACAAGATTAGATGCCATTATTTCTCATACAACCCCTTTCCCTGCTTGTTTGAAGAATAGAATTGTCCCACAGCCTGTCAATGCCATTTGGAATGCTTTAGATTATAGCTCAGCCACTTTTCCAGTTACTAGATGTGAGGTGAAAGTAGACAAACCAATTAAAAGAGACACTTTTTTATCAGATGTCGATAGAATGGTTCATGAAACATATGCGGCAGAGCTTGAAAAATTCAATGGGGGACCTGTTTCTTTACAATTGATTTGCAATAAATTAGAAGAAGAAAAGTGCTTAAAATTGACCAAATATGTTTCTGGACTTTTAAATAATTGATCCAGCATGTGCATTTCATCCATATATAGACAAAGTTAAATATTAAATGTGTTTCAATAGAATATAATCTGTTTTTTTGTTTTTTTTTTCTACTGTTTCCTGTTTTTTTTTTAGTAGCTATAAAACTCAATTTTTTTGACTATTTTTACAAAATTAAACTGCCCATAAAAAGACATTAACTGAATATCAACTACTTAAAAATACAAATTAATACAAAAGTTACTATTATAATGACAAACCATAAATCATAAAAAGAAAAATACAAAAAAAAATACAGCAAAAATACAACAAAAATACTGATAAACCTACTAATAAATTTCAATGTATCTGAGAAGCAAAAAAATATTTATTATTATAATAGAGAAAACCAAAAATTAAAACTTGAAAAAAAACAAAAAAAAACACACAAATTAATCTAAATTAAAGCTAATCATATTCTATATATCATTAGAATATGAATCTAAAGGGCATAACGGAACTCTTTGTTTTCAATATCAGTTTTGTCTTTCATACCATTCATGATACCTTCCATTCTTTCTTCTTCACTTATTTCAGTGTTGGCAGTTCCGTATTTAGAATCTCTTCTTCTATTCTCCCAGATTAAATAACCTCTAATCATTACTCCGATAGCAAAACAAGCACAGAAACAACCCAAATTAGTAGCCAATGCTTTTGTATATTTTGGAGCATCGGAAGTAGTGAAACAAAATGGACCAATAATATTACCAACAGCAAAGAAAATTAATAATAACATACTCATGGTTGCTCTTTTAGTGTGACCAGCGTAATTAGATCCCAAAAGTGAAAGAATAAAAGGCCATGTCACAGCATAGGAATTGATCATCCAATAAGCAAACACCCTTCCCCATTTTTTACCATGATTTTCAGTTGCATAAACAGCTGAAAGACCAGCAATTGCTAAAAGTAATGGGAAAGTCATTCCGATAGTTCTGAAATTATTATATTTACGAGCAAAATATGAAAAAATCAACATTTGACCAGATGAAAAGAAAGAACTTCCAACACCAACAGCAATTGATTCTACCCTTCCATGAATAATACCATTCAAAACAAGGGTGGAAAACAGAGTCAATCCACCATTTGGAATCATTGAAAAAATGATAAATGCAATCATTAACCAAGTTTTTACATCCATGAAGCATTCCAAAAATTGATCCCATTTCCAGTCGTGAGTTTTCACACCCATCATATTCTTTGAAACACGACGCACTGCAATGATTTTTTCTTCTTTGGTTAAAAACCAAGCTTTTGCAGGAGTGTCTGGAATATAGAAAAACCAAAAGGCACCAATAACAAAAGAACAAAGTCCCAAAACCAAATAAATTAATTGCCATTCTTTCAAAGCGGTACCGTGATCATGACCTAATCCATAAGAAACAAAGGAGAAAATAACGTAAAAAATCCCTTGAGATGATCCCCACCACATGGTTCTACCAACTTGTTCTTTTCTTGTATAAAAAAGAGAACAATACAACACAAATCCACCAGAAATTGGGGCCTCAAAAACACCTAATAAGAAACGACAAACAAGAATTCCTGCATAATTTTTACAGCCCATATGACCAAACATAATAACAGCCCAAATCATGGTAGTTATAGAAATAACTTTACCAACAGGATAACGTTGTAAAAGATAGGAAGCTGGGTATTGAGCACCAAGATAACCAAAATAGAAAATCGAAGATACCCAAGAATAATCGTCACCAACCAAGTGTAAATCTTCTCTGAAATTCAAAAGAACAGCCCAAGCAATAGCAGCCTTATCGACATAATTGATACCATAAAGTATAAAAAGCACAGGAAGCATATACATGTCATATTTCCAAGCAATTCGAGAGCTTTCTTTTGGATCAACCTCATCGTTGGCTCCACCTTCTTGGAAAAGTTCATATCCTTCATCTTTGATTTCATCACCATAATTATCAGCAGCAGCAACTTCAGCCGGGGAAGCTTCTTTTGCTTCGTCTATTGGAACTTGCAAAGTCCCTATGTTTGTTTCAACTTTTTCTTTTGAAGATAAAATCGACATCGGTATGAATAATAAAAATGTTGTTTTACTATGAAAACAGAATGATTAAAAAAAAAAAAAAAAGGAAAAAAAACAACTAAATAAAGACCACAAAAGATGTAGAATTGGAGTTCAATATATATTAAATCAAAACCAAATAAGATTGTAAAGATTATATGATATTTTTTTTTTTTTTTTTTTTTTTTTTTCTATTGACCTTTGAAAATTAAAGAGATAGATGACAATAAAGCTAGTTTGCAGTTTCAGTTTGCAGTAATCTTCCTTTTTTGGGAAACTGTACATTGCATAACATTACATGTTATCTCGCTGATAGGCCCGTTGCCCTGGCATTTTGCAAGACGAAGACCACGCACCGAACATACGTTGCCATCAATGTGGATCATTCAGACTTATCATTTTGTCGAAGATGAGGATTTTTGCACCGTTATCGGAGAGACACCCCAGTCCAACGGGTTTTATAATTCCTCGATAACCTACAAAGGATCCATCTTTGTGGGTCTACCTTGAACAAAAGACCCACTAAAACGGTTTTTTTTTAAAAAATTTTTTTTTTTTTTATCATTTATTATCTTATCAAACGCTGCAAGATCCTATCAACAAAAATTTATATATTTTATATATATATATATTTCTCGAAGTGTTCGTATCAATATAATCGAAAGAGAATATTATTATAAGCACAATTCTGATATCCTATATTGCTTATCTCTAACCATGACTTTATTATCTCTTCCGGAAATCAACAAAGAAGATTGCCTTGAATTTCTTTCCAAATTCATTCAAATCAAATCACACACAAAAACTGCCCCAGAAACTGATGCGGTTCAATACATGACAAAATCTATGAAGGACATTGGTCTTGATAGTGAAACAGTTTTTTTCAATGACAAAATTGACGGTATGAAACGTTGCAACTCTGTTGGTGTTTGGAAAGGAACCAATAATAACAACACTGATGCTAAAAAATTACTTTTCAATGGTCACGTTGATGTCAATCCTGTGACAGAAGGATGGACTGTTGATCCATATGCTGGAAAATATGATGAAAATTTCATTTATGGAATTGGGGTTTCTAATATGAAATCTGGTTGCTGTGCTTATTATATGGCGGTGAAAACTTTGAAACAAGCTGGTTGGAAAATTTCCAAAGATGTGACATTAACATTTGTTGTTGGTGAATTGCAAGGAGGAGCAGGAACAGTTGATCTTATTGAAAAGAAAATAATTAATGATTCCACTGCTGATTTTTTCATTAATTGTGAACCAACCGATGTCAAAGCTTTAATAATGCATGCAGGATCAGCAATCTTTAAAATTGATATCATCGGAGACACTAGACACATGTCAAAACGTAAAGAATCCACTGATGCGATTGTTTGCTCAATGGATGCTATTAATAGATTAAATAAATTAGTTTTTAAAAACCCAAAGACCGAATTACATGAATCTGTTAATAGATGTCACGTTGGAACCATTATTGGAGGATTGGGGAAAAATTATGAAATGTGGAGACCTCCTCAAGTGGCTGATTACGTGACTATTACTGGAGCAGCAAGATATGCTCCTGGACAAAATGATCAAATTGTTTATGAAGATTTGAAAGAAGAATTGGGCAAAACTCAAGAACAATTTCCAAAAATGAAATACAATGTTGATTTAATCGAAGGAAATTTCATGCCTCCATTTGAAGTGGATCCAAACGCCGAAATTGTGAAATTATTGAATGATTGTTACGTTGACATTAGACCACAAGAAAAAACTCAACCAACTGGTGCATTGAAACCACCATGTTTTTATGGTAGTGATGCTGGTCATCTTTATGAAAAATTAGGAATGGAAGGTGTGGTTTGTGGACCAGGAGGAAAATACAATACTATGCCAGATGAAAGAGTTGATATTGATGATTATTTAGATTGTATTAAAATATTCATGCAAGTTATTGTCAGAGCTTGTGGCGGTTACAAGGAATAGTGATGGCAATAATAGTAGTATAGACAAAGGAAATTCAATACAATAAATGAAAAAAAAAAAAAAAAAAAAATTAATATATGTAAAGACTGTATGCAAATAACAACAAGAAAAACAAGCTTTATAGAAATGAAAATTTATGAAAAAAGAGAAAAAGAAATTATCTACCCATAGTAAACAAAATAAATAACAGAAAAACAAGAAAGTATTAGAAAGGTATACGCATTTTTTAGATGTTTTATTTTTTTTATTTTTTTTTTATCTTTTCTTAATGATGATCACCAGTAGCACAAGAGTCACAACCACAAGTTATTGGAGGGGTACATCCATCATCATCATCGTCTTCGTCACTATCATCCATTGCCAATTTTTTCATCAATTCAGGTGTACCGAGAGATGATGAATTGGTTTCATTTGATTTTGCTTCTTCTTGTTCTAACGGTTTTGTGAAAACAGCTTGCAACCAAATACGATACATTTTTAATTGTTTTTTTCTATTAACCAACAATCTTCTATCGGTAGCAATTTTCTTTTCTTCAAAATTAGCTTTACTAACAAAAATATCTCTCAATTCTTCTTCGGTGAAGAAATAACATCTAGTACCATCTCCTCTAATATAAAAATTGTCATCCAATAATCTGCCTTTTTTGGCTCTAACTTGTGCCAAATCATATCTTCCATAATCTCTGAATAATAATGTTCCTCCAGGTTTCAAGATTTTTTGCAAGTTTTTGATGGCGTGACCCCATTGAGATGGTGCCAAGGCACTAAATACAAAAATCATCACCACTATATCGACGGAATTTGGTTCAAGGCCCTCAGGTAATTGGGAATCTTCATTGGCCAAATCCCAAACATGAGCCTCCACGTTACCGGTTTTTGAATGTTGTTCATATTCTTCAGCTTTTTTAACAACATCAATGGCAACTTTACTATAATCAACTCCCACAATCTTCAAGTTTGGGTTTTCATTTTGTCTCAATACTGGAAACATTGTATTTCCTGCTCCACATCCAATTTCTAAAATGATTTGAGATGAGCCTTTGCTTTCAGCTTTTTGTTTTTCGTGGAAAACTTCTGAACTATATTCATATAAAAGAGGAAACTCAATTTGTAACCATTTACGATCTTTGAAGAAATTTTCTTGATGATTTTTATAAAAAATATCCCAATATTTTGCTGGACTTGCATTGTACATTTGTTTTAAATTTTCAGGAACTGGTGCATCGTATTGAAGCTTGATTTTCGACTCAGCTTCTTCTTGTTGTTCATCTCCCCATTCAACATGATCCCAAGCATTATGTTCAAATACTTGTTCAGCATCAGTAAGGTATCTTTGCCCAAATACAAATGGGGGATCTTTACCAATTCTAGTGTCGCTATTGTCACCAAGTTCACCACTGATTCGAGAATCCAAACTTGGTTTAAGTATACGTTTTTGGCTCACTTCTGGAGCAGCTTCAACTCCCTCTTGAGATGGTTCTGGGTCCGTTATTGTCATGTCGCTCTATAATAATTTTTATAATTTGTTGAATAGTATTTATAAATGATACTAAATTTTCAAATCAGTAATAAAAAAATTTTTTTTTTTTTTTTATTTCTTCAATCGCACCTCTTTTCTTTTTTTTTTCTTGCGTCAAAGCTGACTAAGCACATGAGGTAGAATCTCAAGACGCTTCAAATCAAATCAAAAAAAATCAATTGTCTACAGCATATTCGGACCATCAAGGCTTACTAAACAGAAAATGTGAGATACATAAATCGGTAAAATTAATAAATATTGGTTACAGTGTAAATGAAAACTTCATTTAATAATCTTTTCTTTTTTTTTTTATTATAATGATCTCTAAATTATTAAACTTCTTTTATAATCCCAATAGTTCTTTCTGATAGGATCAGCTTCACATAGTATATCTAATGATTTTAATGCTTTTTCTTTATTTTTCAAAGTTTGTACATAAATAGTCTCTAGAACTTCAACTGCATATGTACATTTCAAAATTGGTTCCGAATCCAGTTCTTCATCATTTTGATATGTTTTTAGCTCGTTGATATTAATAGTGTCTATTTGAGCGAATTGAAGACAAAATTCCTCAAGATCTGACAAATCTTTCTTTGAATGAGAATATATTCCTGTCAAATAATTCCAAGCTGCAGAATTCTGGGGAGAGGATAAAATGGAATTTTTGGCAAATTCTATTTCTTTATTTATAGTGTTTTGATCAACATTTTCATTTTTATTTTGGAATTTCAAGAAAAACCGGAAATTCCATGCTGAATTGTTACGGACATCTTTTGACAATAATATATTGACAAAATTGATTTCTGAATCTTCATTCCATAAGTCAAAATATTCCACTAGCCAGTTACGATAAGCCCAAGTATGATAGTTTTTGTTATCTTCGATTATGATTGCCTCAATTAATGGGAATTCTTTTTTAGGATTAGGACATGGATGTAAACGAATCAACAATTCTCTATAATTCCAAATTTGATAGTTTTTTGGGTTAGAAATTGCGGCTTCTTCAAAAATTTCTAATTCCTGATCGAGGTATTTTTTGATTTCTTCCTGATTATTATTTTTTTTCGATACAACGTCAGAAATGATATCATAACGAAACATCCAAACTGTGTAATGTGCAGGATTCAATTTTATAGCAGCGGCAGTAATTGCCAAAGCACGTTCTGAGTATTCTTGATTAGCAAGGAAAGTTCGAAGAAGGCCCAAGACCCGACGATAATTATCATCATATGCTATAGAACATAGTTCAGAATCTTGGTTGGTTAATGGCATGGGAGTAACATCATCATAGTTGAAGTCATCCTTTTAATTAACAAGTTAGTGGTTAGTAGTTGCATTTGTAATCACCACAATATATCAAACAACATACTATTGATTTGCTCGTCATTTTTTAAGGAGTGAAGAAGATTAGTGATGTTGTTAAAGATCCAAAGTCTATAATGTTACTTAGAAATAAATAAGAATAAAAATCAAAAAACATCAGCATTTTATAAAGGGTTTCTCTTCTTTTTTTTTCTTTCTTGTAATTTTTACCTTATTTGGACAAATCAATCAAAAAAAAAAAAAAAAAAAAAAAAAATTGCTAATTGCACATCACAAGCAGAAAGATGGACTAATAAAACAAATTATGTAGCTACTTTCGTTTTAATATAATTATTCATTCAATGATTTATTACAATATAAAATACTAGTAAATAAAATGGTAAATATGACAGGGAAATAAAGTAAGACGGAATGTAAATGAAAAAAAAAAAAGAAGAAAAAGAAAAAGTTATAATGAGAGAGTAATTGAGAATAAAAAGATACATTAAGAGATTACTCAAATTAACGTCTGTTGGTGTTACGCTTACTTTTACCAGGTCTTTTAGCTTTTTTATGACTACTGCCACCTTGACTTGGGCCTGATTTTCTTTTTCTATTTTTTTCTTTCCATTGATCTTTTGCAGCGTTATTTTCTTCAACTGCAATATCGAATTCATCGTCTTGCATAGCTTGACCACCATCTTTTCTTTTCTTTCTAAATTCTTTGACTTTTTCCAATGTTTCTCTCTTTTGTTTTTGTCTTTCTTGTAAAGTAGCAATTTGAACTTTCTTACCGAATTTCTTGAGTAATCTTTGTTTTTTAGCTTCTTCAGTTTTCTTTTGAGCGGTAGCTTCATTAATCAATTTTTGTTTCAATTTGTTCATATGTTCATCACTTTTGATCATTTCAGCAAAATAATCAGCTGGTCTACTAAATGGAACTTTGAGTTTCAAAACTTGTGTTCTACCTTGTTTAACGGCATCAAGAGATTGTTTATAAAAAGCCAATTCTCTTTCGGTATCATCGTAAATATCGGTGATTCCAGCTTCAGTAGGGGTTGATGAAGTGATTGATTGATGTTCGGTGAAAGCATGTGATTCCCATGGAAGTTTAATACGATTATAAGAATCTTCAAGAGCAGCGGTTTTGTTGATGGTGACTTTAGTGTGGGGCACAACATCGGCATCAGAATCAAATTCTACATCTGAATAAGCGACATCTTCTTCTTCTTCTTCTTCTTCTTCTTCTTCTTCTTCTTCTTCTTCTTCTTCTTCGTCTTCGTCTTCGTCTTCCTCATCTTCATCAGAATCTTCATCATCACTTTTAGCAAGTTTTCCAAGATCTAAAGCTTGTTCTTGTTCTTCTTCTTCATCTTCTTCGTCATCCTCTTTGTCATTTTCGTGGTCAACAGCTACTACTTCTGCGAAATCTTTTTGATACTCTTCTTCCAAAGATTTAACTTCAATTCTTGGTTCATTATCATCATTTTCTTTTTCTTTTTCATCATCTTGAGTTTGTTCGTCACCTTGCTCTTTCTTTTTCAATTCTTTGATTTGTTTTTTCTTTTCTTTTTTAGCTTTCTTTTTTTCCAATTTTTCTGATTTTTTCAATTCTTTGGCTTTTAATTGTTTCTGCTTTCTATCATCTTGATCACTGGTTTCCTTTTGTATTATAGGCTTTTGTTTTTTTTGTGCAGGTTTTTCTTGTTGTTTAGCTTCTTGTTTCTTTAATTGTTCTTTAGCTTGAACTATAGACAATCTTTCTTTCAACTTTGGTTTAACCATTTTTAATATTACTGTTTGATTTTATCTATGTTTGTTATGATATAATATATAAAAAGTATGGCGATGAGATGAAAATTAATAAAAAAATTTTTTTTTATTTTTTCCTTTTTTTTTTTTTTTTTTTTTTTTTTCTCTGTAAAATTTTCTTGGGGGTATTTGACCCCTTTTTATTAATTCCAATATCACGGCTCAATGTGATAGGAGATTTTGCTTATAAGTTACTATTTTTTTTTTTTTTTTTTTTACGATTATTATAATTAAAAATCTATTTATAATTGTCTATTTAAGGAATTTAACATAATAGGTCAGTCTAAAAATCTATGCACTACCTAAATTATCTATATCTTTGCCCAAAGTTTCTAAATCATCGTCCAAATCTTTTTCATCTTTGGAATCCAGTTTTTTAGTCCATTCACCATCAACAACACTAAGAACCCATTTTGACCAAGCAGCAACCACTGGTTTTTGATTTGGAACATAATGACCACCAGGATGTCTAAATATTTCTGCAGTTCCTGGCTCACAATATTTTTCCAAGAAATTGGCTGATTTTGTCATATCTACAACGTTATCTTGTTCACCCATTATATGGTAAGTTGGGATGGAGATTTTTTGATCACCAAGATATTTGGCGACAACTTTTTGATTATTAAGTTGATAACCACTAGCATAAATGGCAAACTTGATTGGTTTTGTATTGCCTAATTCTTCCATGTGGTTGGTTATTAATTGGGCAACCGCCGCTCCTTGTGAAAATCCAAAAATTCCATCAAATGGGCCATTTTCTTTAATAAACTTGGAGACTTGATTAATTGCTGGTTCTATCTCGAAATTTTCTTCAACTTTATGCCATCCATAAAGCTTTTTGTCATCTGTACAAGTGGAAGGATCATACTCATCGATTTTGAATGGCAAGTCTTCCGGTTGTAATAATATTGGGCCATTAGCATAACTTGTTTCGATTTTCAATTTTTTCAAAGCTTTACGAAATCCAGAAGATTTAGCAGCAAAGATAACACCACTTTGAGCAAATCCATGAAGACAAAGGATTTTGGTGGTGGTAGTGGTGGTTGCTGACATGATATAATACTTGGAAAGACAAAATGAGTATGTTGTTTCAAGAAGAGGAACAGAAAAAGAAAAGAAAAAAAAAAAATTTCAAGCAAATGAAATGAACTAGATCATTTATATACGTTCGTTACATGGCAACATTATTAGCATTTTACTGGTTTTTATATTTTTATTTTTATTTTTTATTTTTATTTTTTTTGGCCTTCGGCGTTTAGTGCAAAAATAAGAAGGTTGAAGGCGAAACAATATATTATTAAAATAAAATGTTAAATAAATATCAATTTGAATCAAGATATATTACAACTAGCATACTTTTATAAATCAATAAATGTCAATCCTTTTATGATCATGATGTTAAGCATACATAATCACCAATGACATTGCAACATCAACCACAATAATTGGAGTCCCGAGTTATATTTAATAGGGATGACTAATGGTTTTAACACAAGACAGAGACACACTACAAAAAAAAAAAAAAAAAAAAAATAAAATAAAATAAAATTGATTGAATGATTGATTGATTTCAAGGACAATAGTAAAGATATGAAGTACAATAAAATAAGAGTTTTATAAGTAATTTATATGATTAAATTATCTTCCAGCGTTTGCTTATTATATAATCATGACTACTTTAGTAACTACTATATATAATTAAACGAGTTTGTTGGTTAAAGCTAAGACAAAAAAAAGCCGAAGGAAAATTTGAGTTAATAAAAAAAAATAAAAAAAAAAAAAATAAAATAAAAAAAAATTAAATTCATTTTTCTCTTCAAAAAAAAAAAAAAAAAAAAAAAAAAAAAAGATAAGAGAAAATTTTTTACTGTTTCCAGTGAGATCATTAGTAATTTGTCAACACAAACAATATCAACAAAATATATAAAGAAGAAGAGCTCTCTCTCTTTGTATTTCTTCTTCTAAAACCTAATTAATATCCTTATTCACCATCTCAAATATGGGCTTGTTGTATGTCTTGAATCTTCCCATTGACTCCTTTATTATCTATCTTACTTTTTTTGACCTTCCACCTCGATGACGATGGTCCCATCCACCATTCCTTCGGGAATTTATAGGACCATACAACCTCATTTTATTCAACAAACTAACCGAAGAAAAAAAAAAAAAAAAAAAAAAAATAAATAAACACATAATAAAATTCTCTTTAGATCTTTAGGAACACCTCTTTGCTTTACTGAATCCGAAAAATACGTCAATCATGTTCATACTCATGGTATAAACCAATTAAAAAATGCGTTCAAGGATAATTATCTCCGTGATAACGACAAGTTTTTTTGGGGTGATGAATTGGAATATATGTTGATTAACTTTGACAAAAATAAAAAATCAGCCACTCTTGATTTGGAACATGACTATATCTTGACCAATTTCCATGAAGACTCCGAAAAATATCGTACAAATTGTGTACCAAATGATATTCTTTATCATCCAGAATACGGTAGATTCATGATCGAAGCCACTCCTTTGAAACCATACGATGGCGATTCCATTGATGATTTATTATACGTTGAAAAAAATATGTCACTTAGAAGACAAATCATGACTGATGAAATTAAACAGGTGGATCAAACAAGTGATGATAATCCTGTCCAAGTAACCCCTTTATCAATAACTGCTTTTCCTATCATGGGTTGTGAGAATTTCACCACCAATCAATACAGAGTTAATGGCGATGCTTCTCATTCCTTATTTTTACCTGATGAAATTATTAATCGTCATGTTAGATTCCCAACTTTGACCAAAAACATTCGTACTAGAAGAGGTTCTAAAGTTGCCATCAATGTTCCAATTTTCCCTGATGTGAAGACTCAATCTTTAAAAGAACTTGACAAAAACATCCCAAAAAGAGATTTATTTTTGGAGGATAGTGAACCATTTCTTGGAGCTGCTTTACCAGGTCACATTTATATGGACTCGATGGGATTTGGTATGGGTTGCTCATGTTTACAAGTCACAATGCAAGCTAGTAACATCGATCAATCTCGTTATTTATACGATACCTTGTTGCCTTTGACTCCAATTTTCTTGGCTCTTAGTGGTGCTTCTTCAATTTTCAAAGGAACTTTGGCAGATCAAGATGTTAGATGGAATGTTATTGCTAATTCCGTGGATGATAGAACTCCTTTTGAAAGAAATGTTGCCGCAATGGAAAACCATAGCCAATTCGGAGGAGTTTGTTCTACAAGAAATGATTCATTACAAAAAATATCAAAATCCAGATACGAATCAATTAGCTCTTATTTGGGTGACTATGATCATTCGACAAAGAGTTACAAAAATTTCGATCCTAAATATAATGACATTGATTTAGAAATTAATCAAAGTGTTTTAGAAAGTTTATCGGATTCAAAAGAGCTTTTTGATGAACCTTTGGCTCGACATTTTGCCCATTTATTTATTCGTGATCCTTTGGTTTTATTTTCAGAAAAGGTTAAAATGTCAAATGATCGTTCAGATGATGATCATTTCCAAAATATTCAATCCACAAATTGGCAAACTTTAAGATTCAAGCCTCCTGCTGCACATTCTGGAGGTTGCTTATCAAACACTCCTGGCTGGCGTGTTGAATTCAGACCAATGGAAATCCAAATCACTGATTTCGAAAACGCCGCTTATTCTGTGTTTTTAATTCTTGTTGCAAGATCTATTCTTAAATATAAACCAAACTTTTATATTCCAATTTCTAAAATTGATGAAAATATGGTAACTGCTCATAAACGTGACGCCGTTTTGGATCATAAATTCTGGTTCACAAGCTCAAAAGATAATTGGTCTCAATTAACAGTAAATGAAATTATTAATGGTAATAAAGATTTTGAAGGTCTTGTACCAATGGTTAACAAATACATTGATGAAACTTTTGTTAACATTGACCAATCAAAACTTGACCAATTTTCCAATTACTTGAAATTAATTTCTTCAAGAGCCTCTGGTAAATTGCCAACTATGGCTAGTCATATCCGTCAATATGTTAGATCCCATGCTGCATATAAACAAGATTCCCTTGTGACTCCAGAAATAAATTATGATTTATTGACCCATTTGAAAGAAATTGGCGATTACAAAAGCGTTGAATCATTGAAAAAAGTTTTTGGTGAAGAAATCACTATATATTTGATTAGCAGTGGTCATCAAAAATAATCATACTAAAAACTTTTTTTTTCTTTTTTCCCTCTTATTTTCATTCTTTTGACATTTTTTTTTCTTTTTTCATGTGTCTGTTTCTCCATCATTCATTATCAGGTATTTTATTTTTATTTTTATTTTTCTTTTTTCTTTTTCTTTTTCTTTTTCTTTTTTTTTTCTCCTATTCTTGACTTATAGAGTTAACTGATTACAATTATTGTCATTTAGTTTTTTTTTTTTTCCTTTTATTCTTTTTGTTTTCCTTTTTTTTTTTTTTTTTTTTTTTCTTATATTTTCTCGTGTTCAGTTTTTGTTTGTTTTTGGCATAGATTTGATTTTGATTTTTTTTTAATGCTAATACTTAGAAAACCTTGAAATCAGTAACATTCATTTTTCTTGTTGATGTAAAATAATATTCACTTGGTTCTACTTGACTTTGAAAAAAGATTTTTAGGTTATCAAACGTCAACATTGATATTATTATTATTATTTTTCAAAAAAAAAAAAGAACACACAAAAGAATATATAAAGCAAAGATAAAAGCAAAAAACAATTTAAAGTAAAAAAAAAAAAAAAGAATTGAAAAAAAAGAAATCCATGATGGTATTACTCTATTATTTTAAATGATTACTAATACAATATATTATCTTCCTTCTATACAGTTTCTCAAAGTACAGCCCATTTGGAAAATTTTGACTTCCAGCTACCTGAAAATCGCTTGCTCTTTTCCTTTTTCTTTTTGGGACTATTATTAAATTCCACAGTTAATGCAGAAGTAGTAAATGCCTTTCTCGGTATTGAAGATTTATCAGTGTCTTTATTATTATATGCATACTCATTACCAGCAGCATTTACTTCACTTATAGTTCCTGGAATTATAACTGATTGTCTATTACAAGCTTTCTTTGAGTTCAGATTTTTGTCTTTAGAATCACCAAATAAGAACAGGAATCTTTTATTATTATTACTGTCATCCTTCATCGTAGCGGATCCTGTCATTATGGGTTCATCATAATCATCATCGCTTTGATTACTAAAAAAACTTGAAGATTTTGAGATCGATCGTGAGAAAACGCTTGTCAAACTAGAAGAGTTTTGCTGCTGAGCTCTCATGTTGGAAAATGATAGTCTTCCAGTTGATGTTGACGTCTTCGATAAAGGCACTGGCAAAGACAATCTCTTCAATGAAGGTGATGGTAATGGTAATGAGGAGGAAGAAAAAGATCCTTTAGGCAAAGTTACAGAAGAAACCTTTGATAATGATGCACCATTTAAAATATCTCTGGGGCGACCCTTTGATAGAATTTGATTTTTCTTTGATTGAACTTCTTGTTCTCTCGAATGTTTTGCGAAAGAATTATAAGCATTGTCTCTTAAAAGCTCTAATATTGCGGTTTTAGCGCCGACTAAAACCATTGGTGAATGATACAAAACTTGTTGATTATTATTCTCTGACTTGATGAAATTAAATACCTCTTGAGGAAGGTTGATTTCATTTGGAGAGTTATCATTAATATATTCATTCATTATATGTTTCCATTGAATATTGAGAAATTCTTTTATTGTTTCATAATTGACATTATCAGTAGAATCATTTGATGCTGACAAGGCATTATCATAAGTTATTTTAGGAATCGCCTCAACAGAGGAATCTTGAGATGTCTTCCGTGTTTCATATACTTTATCAAAAAAACTACAGTCCCAATTTTTGTTGTCACCTTCTGGCTGATGATCATATTTATGATCCAAATTCACTATCGATGAAACATCAAAACTACCCTTGATGTTCGCAAACGCTTCAAATATTGATGATTTCAAATTGTGAGACGAAGGATTCGATGAAATTGTTGTTTTCGACGGCTGATTTGTTATTGCTGTTGTTTGTTTATTAGATTTTTCTTTTGAAAATTTTGTTTTTCTAGAATTATTATCATTAACTTTACATTTTAATATACTGAATCTTTTGTCTTTGAAAGTCGCATTCCATAATTTTTCATAATTATAAATATCGATTAAAAATCGCAAATTTTCATCACATCGACACTTTTTCACGAATTTCTTGAACTCTTTGGAAGTTTCAATCAATTTTTTAGCTTCTTCACTTTCTATCTCTTCATTATCGTCATCATTAGCAATATTGGATGATGATGTTAATAATAGTGGATCTTCTGATGTTATATTTGGATCCTTCTTTTGATGAGAAGAATCGATTTTAAAACTTTTGAAATTTTCATTTATGTGCTTACAGCTTAAAATCTCTTTATCAACTTTCTTGATTGTTGTCTTTGAGTCCAAAGTGTTTGGGGCTAGCAAGTGATTTTCATATAGATTGGAATAATCAATATCATCAGATGCAGAATTATCTCTATTGTTGTTGTATTGGCTGCTTCGGAGAAAATCTTCTTCATGGATCCCGTCAAGAATATAACAACAATTGATCATTTCTTCCAAAGTAAACTTCGAAATAGAATAAGGAATATTTGTTAACGATAACGAACATGAAAAGCTATCATTTTTGACATTATGGTAGCTGATATTATTAAAACAAGGTTGCTGATTATCTTTTCCAATCTTTGATGAAGAGTAGTTGCTGTTGTTGGCTTTGCCCGACAAAGGACCAACTTTTGTAAATTGATCGGACATTGTTATCAGAAATATGCAAACAAGGATATAAAGGTGAAACAAACTTCAGAAAGATCTTGTTTGAATAATAATAAAAGATAAGTGAATAAGTTGATAAGTGAATAAGTTGATAAATGAGTAGAAATATGAATATAAATAAATAAATAGACTAATTGTAATTAAGAGTTGGACCCTTCTATTTAGTTCTTGGTATTTGTAAGAGAAATAGAAAAAAACTAAAGCAAAAAAAAAAAAAAAAAAAAAAATTATTTTTGTTACTTCTTATTGTTCGAGTCTCACTTCTGTCTTATTTTTATCTTATATTGATTGTTTTTGTTTTTTCTCGTTTGTTCTGCAATTGTGTAACCTTCCAAAATAAACATCAAAAATTAGCAGTATAACCCACTCAACTCTTCTTAATTAATTAATTAATTAATTAATTAATTAGTCGCTTAAGTTAGTGACGACACCATCTACATAACGCTATTTTTGATGTCTTGTTTAAAACCTTTTGCATAACTTGCCTCTTCGATAAACAAAGGAAGTGCTCTTAGCACCATCACTCTTTCATGGATCTTTTCTGTTTTGGGCTGTTTTACGTTCTATTTCGGGAGAGGGAGCGAAGGGGGTAATTTAAAATCATGTGATAAACAATGTTTTTTTAACTTAATTAATTAAAATGTCAAGTTTATTATCTACAAGACTATCTGAATGTGAAATTAAATTTTCAAGACATCCATCACCAACCAGTCTTTATATTAAATTATTCATTCCAAATGATGCCCGAAATTGAACAGAAATTTTTTTCAATTTTTTTTTTTTCGACACGTAAAACTAGATTTATATTAAAATCTATAATTTGCTATAACGGAGAAAATCTTCAAAAGATCAAAATAAAGTTGAGATCAACTTGATTCAAAATTCCAAAATTTGAAATATAATCACGTGTATATCACAAAACTTAATGACCTAAATTGACGCGTGGGTGGTTTAGTGGTAAAATTCAACGTTCCCATTGTTGAGCCCCGGGTTCGATTCCCGGCCTACGCATGTATTTTTATTACAAATATATCACTTTTCTATCTTCTTTTTTTTTTATTTTTTTTTTCTCTCTTTCTCTCTATATAATTATTTTGATGTCAAACCTGTTTATTCTTTAAAAGCTTTCCAATAATGGTGATTCATTTATATTCTTACCAGATGTGTGGCCAAGGTATGTGAAAAATTAACATGCATTAACTATAACAGGAAAACATTTTGTTGGACATGACACTGGGACATTATTTTCCTCGCCCTACACTTTATTTACATCCACTGAAAGAATAATCAGTTAACAATCTATCGGCTTATGTGTAACCTCTAATGAATATGCTTATATTTATTATATGTTGGATAATCAAGAATTTATGAGGTTGAAAGAAATAAACTTCACTAATCAAATGCAGTTATTCCGATGAATTAGAATAATAAATAATATATAGATACCAAGTTTAGCCAATTTTACAAGCGAACAAAAGGGAAACTTTTTTCAATGCCAAAAAATTGAGCGTAATGAATTAAGTGACTGACAGTAGCGGATGTATTCAACTCAATACTAATATAGAGGGAAACATTATGTATCACATATCAACCTTTAATGAAATTTACAATTTTTATTTTGATTAAAATGACTAAGAATAATAAAATAGAATGACGGTAAAACAACATATATAAGTAACAAATTTGATGAATATAACTTCAACAATGAAACAATATAACAGTGTAATAATATATAATTAAGTATTAAAATAACGATAAAGGTATAAAGATAAATGGAGCGTATATGTGAATAAAAAAAAAAAAAAACATTTGTTTATTTAGATACTCAATCAGCATGGAAATTTGATAATTTCGAGCATGGTCGTGTTAAAAACCTTTGAACTTGTGGACACACCAAACCTTTCCATCTCGATACATTAAATGAGGATTATATATATGGAAAACTGTGAACTCAGGACACATGAAATTCCAATCTTTCATCGGAAAACTTTTTGGGTTATTTTTAAATCTAAATGTAAAATGTTTTTCATTCCAAAATTTTGAATTATTTTTTTTAGAAATTGGAAATTCAACCGCTAAAAATGTCATTAACTTTTTTAAATCTTTAACTTGTTTTCTTTGAACTTTGAATGGCCTAATGAAAAAATTAACATAAATTTCGATCTCTTGATTTTCTTCATTTTTTTCTTCTTTTTTTTCTTCTTTTTCCTTTTCTGCTGCAAATGGGTCCCACCATAATAACCTACCATTAACATTTTGCTTCAGCATTGCATTGTCTCTAAGATTATCCGCAAACCGGCTCAAAATTTTATTGTCCCTAGCGTGAATCATAGTATAAACTGGAAGATCATCTTTGATACATGGATTCAAAAATTTCATCTTTTTTTTTTTCTTTCTTTCTTTTTTTTTTTTTTTTTTTTTTTCTTGGTGCTAAATGTTGTTATTATCTTATTCGTTTTAATTTCTCGCGTTCAATAAACAAGAGTCTATTTGAGTGATATTTTGTGGTAAATGGGACAAATGCGTTATAGTATAACAATTAAAAAAGTTGTTTTTGCTTTTAGAAGAAGAAAAATGACAGTCTTTATAGTTTTTTTTTTTATTTTGTTTTAATTATTATAGTTTTGTTTTCTCATTAATTTTTTTGACAGTGGTCAGTTTGATGAAGCTGCGATGATATGCTTTCGAAACATGTCTGTTTTTTTTGTTTTTTTTTGTCTATTAATATTATATCAATACTGTTTTTTCCTGGTTCAGTTAATTTATTTTAATTAAGTACCCCCTTCATTTAAATAAAGGAAATAGAATGTCTGTGACTTTAGTTCCGATTCCATATATCATCCCAAGGCTGTACCATAAAAAAGTCAGGTAAAATGAGCAAAAAATATGAACCGTTGTATATAAATAATAAATAGGAGCTATGTTTTCCATTTTAGTTTTCAAATCCAAACAAATATAATTAAATGACGAAGATATATTGTGGGCTACAATTTTTCTTGTTTTGTTCTTGCTTCAAATTTGGAGTCCCAAAAATAAATATAGTTTGAGCACTACAACAGTTGATTGTTTGTTCATTTAATTAGTTATTGTTATTGCTTAAATCTAAGACATGTTTAATGACTAATCAGAATGAAATTTTCTTCTTCAAGGCTTACTCCAAAATATGATTTATCAAATCTATAGGATAGTCACAGCAGTTTCAAAGCTGAAGTCTAAGGAAAGATAGGTAAAATAAGAAAAAAAATACAAAACAAAATTAAATAAAAGATAAAGAATTAGACTCCTTTTTTTTGTATATATCAAATCTTTTGTATCCAAGTCATTTCAGTTAATTCAGGGAGGATGTTATTTTGAATTATTAATTAGTATTCCAAAATTAAGGATCTCTTTTTTTTTTTTTTTGTTTGGTTTTGTTTTTTTTTATTTTTTTTTTTATTATTTTTTTTTCTTTTTGCCTTGGTTTTGTAATTTGATTTATTTTGTCTCTGCTCCTTTATTGGCCCTTCAAAAAAATTTAATTTGTCTCTCGTATCATTTTACTCAATTCAGTATTTTACAACATTTACTAGCTTTAATTTGCAATTAAACTATTCAACAGTTTTCATCAAACAAACGGCGAAACGAAATGCGTGATGCTGTTGTCTCTCAGTTTTTAAAGTCATTATAGCTCCTGATTTCATTATCAATTGTTATTTGATGACATTTAGTCAATGTTGACCAAGAGGAAGCTATATTAGAAAATTAAGGCTAATTTTGACAGTGGTGCTAGCCACTTATATGTTATGTAAAGTAAATCTCAAAGAACATAGGTCAAAAAGTAGATCAACGATGATGAATAATAAAAGAGTTGCAAATAACTTCTCGAATTCTCAATTAATTTTCTAATGAAAGGCTCAATTACTTGTTTTTTTTTTTTTTTTTTTTTTTTCACCTAAAGACAATTTCATGATAAATAGCATCATCTATACTCAAAAAAAGTTTCTCAACCCATTATTTATTCTGTAATCATCCTTATCAAAAGTGCCTTACTTTTGCTGAATTATCTACTTTAAATTATCAAAAATCACCAAGTAATATGAAATAATACATAAATATACAATGGTTCACTAAATATTTCTGCTGATTCATAAAGCTGTTATCGGTTATTATTTCGCTACATCCTCTACCCCTTCTCAGTTAAGGTGCTAAACCCTTATCTATAGGTGAAAAAAAAAGAGAAAAAAATAGAAGCCTCCGTCTTTCTATGTGATAGTAATTTTAAAACAGGATATAATATATTATAATGTTTAGTAATATATAACATAAACAGATTGATAGTTCATAAAGCCTTCTATATGGTAATTAATTTTATAAAAAGCTTCGATGCGGTAATTACCACTCTATAAGGCTCAAAAATGGTGCTCTATATAAAGATAGATATATTATAGTACCATATATGGTTATCTTTTTTTTTTTTTTTTTTTTTTTTTTTTTTTCCCCCCCCTTTTTTCCCTTCCAAAAAAAAAAAAAAAAAAAAAAAAAAAATATTACCCCCAACCTTTTAAGTTAACCAATTTTTATTTTGGGATTTTTTTTTAAA
>JASTUB010000042.1:32071-44571 GCA_031124825.1 Saccharomycopsis vini
TAATATAAAATTTTTTTTTTTTTTTTTTTTGTTTTTTTTTTTTTTTTTTTTTTTTTTTTTTTTTTGTCCCCCGACGTTTTTCACCTGAAAAAAAAAAAAAAAAAAAATAAAAAAAAAAAAAGATTATCAGCCCAACGCTTTAGAGTCATCCAATTTTAGTTATGGTATTTCGTTCAAAACTAATTGGACAGATCCCCTTCAATCTTTACCGACCGTTGATGTTTCTGAGCATTTCAAAGTTTTCTACTTCAATAATTTCTAGATCTTGTATTGTTTCTAAGCAAAACACTTACTCAACACTCACCGCTAACAACATCAATAACAATAATAACAACATGTGCGCTAAATCATACAATGATGCTATTAATACATTGAACAGTCTTCAAACAAACTTTGCTACTATTCAAAATATTACACTAACAGGTAGACTGAATAAGGCTGTTTTAGAACAAATGTTCGAGTATACCAAAAGAATTGGTTACGAGGCTTCTGAATTTGATAAGTTGAACCTTGTTCATATAACTGGTACAAAGGGTAAAGGCTCTACTTGTGCATTTATTTGCTCCTTAATTGCTCAATATAAAAATGTCACCGACAAAGTAACGAAAGTTGGTCTTTATACTTCTCCACATTTAAGATCTGTCAGGGAAAGAATTTGTATTGATGGTAAACCAATTTCTGAAGAAAAATTTGCTAAATATTTTTTTGAAGTTTATGATAAATTGTTAGAAACTAACGATGATCCTCTTATTACCACAGCGTTGACAAAAGATCAAAAACCAGCCTATTTCAAGTTCTTGACCTTGTTATCTTTCCATGTATTCATGAAAGAAGGAGTTGATGCCGCCATTTACGAAGTGGGAATTGGAGGTGAATTGGATTCGACCAATATTATCCACCAACCAGTTGCTTGCGGTGTTTCTTCTATTGCAATTGACCATACTACAGTCCTTGGTAATACCGTAGAAGAAATTAGTTGGAATAAGTCCGGGATTTTCAAATCAGGTGCTGCCGCTTTTTCAGTGGTTCAAAAACCAGAAAGTGAGCAAGTGTTGAGAGACCGTGCTGTTGAAAAAAAAGCTAGCTCTTTTCAAATAATCGATGTTCATCCTCTTCTTAATAAGCAAGGAAATAACATTACTTTGGGAGTTGATGGTGATATTCAAAAAGTCAATGCATCTTTGGCTTTGGCTATAACTTATGAATTTTTAAAAAAATTGAATATTCCAATATATCCAAACGTTCCAAATTCCGAAGTTCCATCTGATATTAATCAAATTACAGAATTTCCAGAAAAAATACTTCAAGGATTGGCCGAGGCCCATATTGATGGCCGTTCTCAAACCTTGAAAGATAACAATTTGGAGAATTTGACTTGGTACATTGATGGTTCACATACAGTTGAAAGCATCAATAGATCTTCTAATTGGTGGAAAACAAAAATGAATTCTAGAAAACAACAAAACTCTCAAGAATTTGATGAATCCATCAAAATTTTGTTTTTCAATCAACAAAAAAGAGATGTCGAAGAATTACTTGGTGAATTATATCTCACTTTGGAAGATACAATTACCTTTGATGAAGCAATTTTCTCTACAAATGTCACTTGGTGTAACAATAAATATGATATCAATTTAATTAGTTTGAATGTTGATGAGAAAAAAGTTGATGAATTAGAAATGCAAAAAAGAGCTGGTTTGAAATTTGAAGACCTTCAAAAACAAACCAATTTGAAATCAAATTCTTCATTTTCAACAAAAATAAACCTTTTTCATGATATTGAATCAGGAGCCAATTTAGTAATGGATATTGCCCAGAAAAATCCAACTAAAAAAGTTGAAGTGTTTGTTTGTGGCTCATTGCATTTAGTTGGTGGTTTACTTGTGGTTTTAGATAGTTAGTGAGGTCATTGGAGAGATCAAAAGGATTAGAAAAAGTAGTTGATAGATTATTAGATAGTTTATATTGTAAATATAATTTCAAATGAATTATTATTAAAGTTGATTTTGGTGATGTACATTTCTATATTTTTGACGAGTTGTGGTTATATCACTATACCATCAAGCATGCTAACTAAGATAATTTGAAAGCTTAGAAAAAATGGTAGTTTAATCAAAAGATAAAAATATGTTATTGAGGTATCCAAAAAGTATGAACACATGTTTAAGCCTACCAGTTAAACAATCTTTAAATATTGAACATGTTTCTAAATATTTTTTTGAGGCTGTATGTAATTTTATGCAAGTATCATATCAAGATGACATTTGTTTGTTCCAAACTGACTAAAGAGTTTTCCCCCGTTGAAAAAAAAAAAAAAAAGAAAATTTTCAAATACTTCTAACCGATGATCATCACTACACTTACATCAAGTTGAACAAAAAACTTTTACCACAATACATAATGGATAGAATATTGGGGGGTATTTATGTTGGGTCTTATCAATCTGTTGCGGTCGGACTTGATTTGAAAGGTAAATATGGAATAACCCATGTTTTGTCAATCATCAAGGGCCAATTACCAGAAAATTTGAGCAAAAATTACAAGACAAAACAAATCGAAATTGATGATGATGAAACAGAAAACATTATTGACTATTTCCAAGAAACAAATGAATTTATAGATGACGCTTTATTTTCTGTGAAAAATAATGCTACTAATGATAAAGAAAACCCCCAAGACGGAGAAGAAGGAGAGAATAAAAAAAAAAAGTCACATCAAGGAGCCATTTTAATCCATTGTGCAGCAGGGATTTCCAGAAGTGTTACTGTTGTTGTTTGTTACTTGATGTATAAATACAAGCTTTCATTACAAAATTCTCTTTATGCAGTACAGAGGAAGCGTCAAGGTGCTCAACCAAATCAAGGATTCATGACTCAATTGAAAATTTATGAAGACGCTTTAAAACATTGTGAATATCAAATGAATCAAATTGATTTGAATTGTGAGGCAGAGTATCGTGAATGGATCTTTAAAAACAAAATGGATGATGAAGCTTCAAGGCAAAAATTCTTGGCTAATGATGATTCCTATGCCAACTTCAACAGTGATGGGGATAAAATTGAAAATTCTACAGAAAAAAGAACTCAATTAAGATGTAAAAAATGTCGTCAACCTTTGGCTAATTCTAGCGCATTTATTCCTCATACAAGACCTCAAGAAGGTTCAAGACATGCAAATTTCTTTCAAACTTCAGCTCAGTCAAATAGAATCATCGGAGTAGAAAAAGCAGCAAACTATTGCACTCATATATTCGTGGAACCTTTAGAATGGATGAAACCAGAATTGCAAGGAAAAGGTGAACTTTTGGGTAAATTCAACTGTCCAAACCAAAAATGTGGAACAAAAGTCGGTACTTACTGTTGGAAAGGTTCAAGATGTTCTTGTGGTAGATGGGTGGTGCCTGCTATATCTTTACAAACAGCTAAAGTAGATGAAATAATAATTAGCCAGAACGATAATTTTGAGCAGATCAAAAATAAAGCACCGTCATTGAATTAATAAAAGAGATCATACTATTATTATACACTAAGAAGTAAATTAAAAAGATGTCTATTTGTTCTATTTTTTTTTTTTCTTTTTTCTTTTTCTTTCAGCTCTAAATTATTATAGATTTAATCCATTTCCATATCTGAATTATCGGCATCTTCATTTTGCGTAGTGTTTCGTAAGAACAGATTGTAAAAACTGGAATGGTGCTGCAACAGATCGGTAGGATCAACCCTTGAAAAGCTGTTGATAGAACTTTGATTATTCAGTGGTGGCTGAAGGCTTTGTGACTGGTTAAATTGTTGGCGCGAATAAAAAGATGAGTTAGAATTGAACTGCGGAGTAGAATTAGATTGTGGTGTAGAATTGAATTGTGAAGTTGTATGGCCAGCATGTGAGGAGTTTAGTAATAAATCAAGTTGCTGCTGCATATCAGGATTAAGTGACGAAATCCTTGTACTAGTTGAAATGTTTCTGTTTCCAGCATTATGGACTATCAAATCTGCATTTATTTCTGATTCATAATATCTGCTTTCTGGTAGTTGCTGGGGTGGTCTCTCAATCTCTTCTTCTTCATAATCTTCTTCATCAGCCATAAAGCCAACATCCCCACCATAATCATCATTGTTTTCATCTTCTTCATCCTCAGCATTGAAAACTCCACTCAAGTAATCATCGTTGTCATTACCATCATCGCTATCTTCTGCATCATGATCAGGGATTTCTGCATCCAAATCTATTTCAATTTCTTGTTCTTGATTAACACTAGCCATGGTGTTATTAGTTGTAAAACCTGTACCTTCAGCTTGTGGTTGTGTTGTAGTATTATTAGGGATCCTCATGTCACCTTCTTCTACAGTTGCAGGGTCTTGGAAAATCATGCCATTATTACCTGTGTCTGAATTTTGCATCAAGTTTTCTGAAGTTCCAATAATAGATTCTGTGAATTCGCCGCCACCGTTACCGCCAACATCACCGCCATTCTCTTGTAATTCCATATTTCTTTCATCTATTATAGTTTGCATTGTTTTCCCAATTCCCAATGGCTTCAAATATGTATATCCAAAGGTTTTAATACTGTCAAGATAAGCTAATCTTGCCTCTACTTCATTACTGAATACATTGTCTTTATTCGATGAAGGTTCAGCCGAAACTGTAGCACCAACACAAGCAGAAGAATATGAAGATAAAGGTGGAGTGAATTGCATTGCTCTAGCAGAATTGCTTTCTAAATTCACTTGACCAGGTGTAGCAGACTGATGATGTTGACGCCTTGAATTGTTGTTAGCAGCGCTTGCGTTTATATTTCCTAATTGTTTTCGTTGTCTAAGGTACCTATATCCCTTATCATTATCGTCAAGCCAAAGGTGGTGAGAGTTAACTGGCATTAAATTAGGAAGAAACATTTTTTGTTGTTGTTATATTGGTTAAACAGAATGTTATACAAAGAACCTCTTCTAAAATTCTGGAGCAGTGCATTAGCTTCTCTTTAATGTTTTTTTTTGTTTTTTTTTTTAAGCGATGGAGTTTATAAATCCGTTTAGACGTCACCCTGGGCTAATTTTTTTTCCTTTATCTGGGGTAAAGCTCTGTTCATTGGCACTAGTGAAGCAGCTAGTTGAAGGAAATGGATTGTCTAGAATTACAAAGGAATTAAAGACAAAGGGCAAAAAAAAAAAAAAAAGAAAGACATGATTTTTTCCTTTGTTATAGAACGATGAATTTCCCTCAAGAGTAATGTTGCGACTTCTAAATTAGCTATATAGCTAAAGCTACAAAAATTTGTAATATAAGCACATTTATTCTCAGAATAAAATAGACAGAGGTGAAAAAAGTAATGATAGCATTAAAAAATTATAGCAAAGATATTGTTAAAGAACTATAAAAAACTTCAAATTGAAAACAATGACCACACAGTGGCTGCTGAAAAATTTTTGTTATTATTATTTTTTGAAATATTAATGAATTAGAGAAAAAAAAAAGATGAAAGCAAAGAACAAGAAAAGAATAATGAAAGAAAGGGTTGTTGGACATACAGGTAATCAGAATCAATGTTCCAAGATTTTCAAGTTACCAGTGATGACAACATTTTCCAAAATGGATCCGTTAGGAATGTCAATTCTGTCACCATCATTACAAACAATAATGACTGTACCTTTCAAGGTAACACCTTTACCTAAGTAGACATTACCAGTTATAGTCAAGTGATCTAATTCTAAAATTTTTGGCATGTGTGGAATACGAGCGCTAAATTCACTAACTTTTTTGAAAGATTTACCTAATTTGATCAATGGGTTACCATCATATCTGTTTGGGTCCAATACAAGGGCACCGTGTTGCAAGTAAAACAAATCAGATTTCACCAATAATAAGTCAGAACAAGTTTTGACTGGCAAGAAACGAGATCTTGGAACAACAACACCATGAGCGTTTTCAAAGAATCTAATGGCAGCACCAACAGCGGTTTCCAATTGCAAGACAGGGACATCAGATTGGCCACCGTAGCTGATAGTTTTTTGATTTGGAATAATTTCAACTTGAATTTTGTTTTGTTCTACCAATCTTTTGATGGCTTTCAAATTGATCCACAAGTTGTTGGTGTTGAAATTTTTGAATTTCTTAATAGATTTGAATTCTTCGACATGTTCTTTTGGAACTTGAGCAACTTCCAAAAGACGAACTTGCCCATCGTAGTTAATTAAAGTACCACCTTTAACATCAGCTCTAGTTTTGTCAGCCAATTCCATAATGTATTCCGCACCAGTTTCAATCATGTGGCTCAAGATTTTCAAATCAACAGTGGCACCCAAATTGTCACCATTAGAAACGAACAAAACTTCTTTACCTTCAGCAAGTAATTCGTCCAATTTACCAGAAGAGGTCAAACTTTCGAACAAATCACCATGACCTGGTGGATACCAAGCGCTTAATTCAGAATCAGCAGATTTTGGAACAGGTAACAAAGAATCTTTGAAAACTCTTGGAAATTTAGATTGGTTGAAAGTTTTGACTTGAATTCTGTGACCAGAGTATTTTTTAACAATATGTTGAGTGTCACTGTCGGTGTTGAAAGAGTTCATCAATAACAAAGGAACATCAGAATCATATTTTCTGTTCAAGTGTTCAATTTGACGGACAGCCAAATCAAGGAAAGTATTACCATCTCTGACTTCAATAACAGATTTTGGACCAACACAACCCATAGAAGTACCTAAACCACCGTTAAGTTTTAAGACGGCCAATTTAGACAAGAGTTTTTGAGCGCTTACATCATCAGCATCTTGCAAATGACCATATCTGACAACTTCTTCAGGATTTGGAGACTTGATTTTTTCCCAGTCCAAAGTGTTACCAGAGGCTTTATCAGTCAAATATCTTCTAAATAAAGCAAAAAAAGAATCCATTTCATGTTCAAATTTGTCTCTAACAACTTTGTCTTCAACAGTGTCTGTCAATTTGTTCAATGAATTTCTCATTTGAGAAGCAGCAATTGATGTAGTGGTGTTGTCAAAAGCCTGTTTGTTAGTAAGGGCAAGATCTGCTTTTGCACAACAGAAGTTTTGCACAAAAAAAAACAAAAAAAATATTAAGATACGTACATAAGCAGATTGAGACTTATGGTGTTTTCTTTCGGTGGCAGCAGACATTTCAAGCTAAAAAATTTGTGTAGGGGAAACAGCAGACTTCCTAATGGGTTTTGCTTCTAGTATGGAAATTGAGCAGAATTACTCGAGACTGGTGAATCAATACTGAAAGAATTGAAAGTTTTTGTTTGAAAAGAAGTAAACTCCAGATTATAAGTAGACTTTTAAAGGAAAAGAACAAGTGGATCCTTTATTAATTTTTTTTTTTTTTTTTTTTTTCCTGGAGAAATTTATCGACAAATTTGTCAATGAACAAAAGTGATCCTCATACTAATCTCCAACTCACGTGAGTTACGAGGGCAACTTGGGAACCAAAAAAAAAAATAAAGGTATATCCCGCTTCACAGCCATTTTCGACGATGCACGTGCCAAATATATACGTTGCGTTGGGTTTTTGGTGTTTTTGGTGCAAAAACAAAAGTCGAGAACACAGTTCCTGTTTTATTTGATGCGTTGCCTCTCGACTATTTTACATTTTGTTGTTTGTGATTCATGCCGCACAGCACGCTTTTTTGTGCGTAGATACACATAAAGCTTTTTCACGCCCTCGGATTTACCAAATGGGAATAGCGAGAATTGGATTCCCAAACTGTTATGGTATACTACAAGAAAGAAAGAAAGTTACAGAAGCTTTTAGAATGTATCATTTCTTTTAATATAAGGGTTAATTTTTAAGTTAACAAAATTGTTTTTATTTTTTTTATTTTTTTTATTTTTTTTATTATCTAATGATACATTATAATTTTTTAAAATTATTATTTTTGGTTTCTCTATACAACCTTGGCCTTTAATAATTTCCCCCAGACTTCATCGACAATTTCTTGTCGTTGTTTGTTGTGTGGGTCAATCACTACAGAATTTCCATTAACAGCATCAATTTCCAATAATTCTTTATCTTTAGGACATTGCAAAATTTCAAATTGAGAATCAACCATGTTGGATTTCATATAATGATTTTGTCTGTGAGAAACTCTTTCACGCGAATCTTCAATGCTAATGTTTATAAAAACAAAGTAAACTTTAACATCTGCACCTTTACCGCCATCTATCTTGACAACTTCACTTGTAATGTAATCTCTATAACTTTTTTTGAGTGCACTACAGCCGACAACAACGTATTGACCCGGCGTTGTACTTAAAGATGAGTTTGAAAGTTCTTTATAGGACATTTCTGCAATCTTTTTCAACCATCCCCATCTATCTTCATCTGTTAATGGAATGCCTTCACTCATCTTGTCAACATTCTGTTATTTAAGTTAGTACTCCATAGTTTCTTCACCCAAAAAAAAAAAAAAAAGAACAACTAAGAATTGCAATAATAATATAAATGCGCAACCATAATGAAAAGGGCTTCACTCGGTATTGTTCTCTTTTAATAAGTCTTTTCGTTGTCAGCTTTTCGAGATATTCAATGTTTTTTTTTTTTTTTTTTTTTTTTTTCTCCTGTGAATTTGTGTACTTGCCCCACAAAAAGTGCCCCCACATTATTTGTAGTAGTTACTTATTTTTCAATGTAAATATCATTAAAATTGAACACTTACTGATTTAGGATGAACATTATCTCCTTCAATAAATGGTACCCCTAATTTCTCACCTAATGCGACACCAACGCTAGATTTACCTGTTTAATTCGTGTTAGATTTTTGTTGATCGGACATTGATTCTGCATAGTAATAATTGAAGATAGACCCAGGAACGACCAAAACAAATAAAACAAAAACAAAAAAAATACATACCACAACCACAAGGGCCTCCCACGATAATTATGTGCTTCTTTGGAATAGACATCTTTTGAAAATAATATAAAAAGTATAAAGAGAAATAGAAAGTTAATTGTGTGATGATGCGCAAATCGAAAGGCTTAAAGAGAAGCTAGAAGTAGGTTGGGGGCTGTCTCTTTTAATGTATTTTATTGTATTTTTTATTTTTTTTTTAAAATTTTTTTTCCTTTTTTTTTTGTTTGTTTTTTTAGCAGTCCGATTTAACCACAAAGAAACATCGGTTGAGTGTTACAAAAAGTAGTCAATTACCATAAATAAATAGCAAACTATTTATTTACCAGAAACTTTGACATTTTTTTTTTTTTATTTTATTTTTTTTTATTTTATTTTATTTTTTTTTATTTTATTTTTTTTTTTTTGTTTGTATTTTTGTTTTCTTCTTCCCTCTCTTCTCACTTTTTAAGCGCGCATTTAGGCTACTTTTATTAAAAGATCCCGATTGCTTATCTTTGTGTTCCTACTCCGCTACTAAGCTCAATCTAATAAACTGAGAAATATTTACATAAGATTCAACTATTTTAATGTATGTCTTTGTTACGAGTATCAATGTTCAAGTCAAGGAGAGACTAAATAACTATTTTTTTTTTGTTTTTTTTTTTTTAAGTTTTTTTTTATTTTTATTTTTTTATTTTTTTATTTTTTTCTTTATTTACATATGATTTTTTAATTTTCATGTAAGTAACTATGGATCTGCAAATACTTCAGTCATCACACAACACCAAACAATTACCAAACTAAAGCCTTTTTTTATGTAACTTTCTAAACTCTACTTGTTTATTCAAATTAATAGGTGCTGAGCTTTGATCACTGCCACCTTTGTTATTTCCTTTGAATTTACCTCCAAATACCGACTTGAGTGGTCTCAAAAGTTTGTTATTTACTGGCGCCATCAATAATAATGACACAAGAACTCTAATAGGAAACAATACTTTAGCCACAACAAAAGCTTTTATTCCACTATTAACAAATGCTTGCTTTGCGGTTTCGTCTATTGAAAAATTTTCCATCATTCCAGACTTGGTCAACAACTCATTTATAACTGTTGTACCTTGTTCGATCATTGTTTCCGGAAGAGTAGTAAAGGGTAAAATTGAGCCATAATTGTGGAAAACATACCAAAGCAGAAGAAATGATAATTGACCTGCTATTCCATAAACTAAAGAAAATGAAATCAAGTTTGAAAAAGGTTCTCTATTAAAATTTATTATCAGGGAATGAGTGAATTTTGGTAGAAATTTTAATATTGGTGGCAATTTTTTTTCCACTTGTGGATGTGTGGGGGTTTTATGTAAACTATGAACTTCTTTTTTTGTTGTTAAAAATCTTGTTATATTCAATCTTGTAAAAACTATTGGCTTTGATTTTGATGGAACAAACAGTTGACTAAATACTGAGAATGATCTATTGCTAGAAGTAAGTTGAGATAATATAATTTTTTGGTTTAAAGAAACACCATATTTCCTCAAAAGAGAGCTATTATTGTACATTGTTATCATTAAATAAATTTTCTGGTTGAATTTAGCTTGTCACCTATTAATCCGATGCGTGGTTGATGGATGATTTGAAATTTGAAAGAAAAAATTCCAATTTTTTTTTGGCGCGTTTACGGGAAGCTGCTGCTAAATTACCGACACGCCGCTATTATACTGGTGATATTAAGGTGTTAGCAATTGTGAATGAAATAATCAAGTTCAAATCTTTATGTTTATTATGTTTAATATAAACGCTAATTTATTTTGACTATTAAAATTCTACACTTAATGCTTATAAGTAATGAAAAATACCACAGATATAAAGATTTGAGAAATTGTGTGGTTTTCTTAATTATTCCCATTGGGTTATTCATGAATAATTTTACATATAATATTGGATGTATAGATACAAGTAAATTAATCAAAGATCATCATAATAAAAAAAGAAATATATACTACAAAAAAAGGAATATATACTACGATAATTAATAATGATCACACACTCTTTAATTAATGGTTTCATATTCAAGTTAACTCTTTTTTTGTATTGATTTCTTGTTTACTTTGTAAATTTTTTTGCCCGCAACTCAGGTACTCTGCCGGGTATCGCCCGTCTAAAAACACATGCCCATTTGGCTTGCCTTTTCTTCAAAGTACCAGATGTTGGTTGCAACTAAATATTTAGAGTCTTTTCGAGTCCACTAACCATACCCATTTTTTTTTGTTTCCAACAAACCCACAATCCGCTAAATGTATATCAAGAATCTACTATAGTATGAATCATGAATACCGTATGCTTTCATCTTTTTTTTTTTTTTTTTTTTTATCATGTTTGTGAAAGCAAAGATTTCGAAAAACGTGTGACACTCATTTGATCAACCTATACTTTCTTTCAAAAATTAGTAGAGTATATTTGATTCGGAAATCATATTATAATTAAAAAGATTGCAGCATACTAACCTTTTTTTTTTTTTTTTTTTTTTTTTTTTTTTTCTTCCTACAAGTTCCTCGCTCTTCATCATATGAATCACAGTATCCATTATATACTTTTGATTGGTCGGCTAATGATGATATAGTGGTGACGACTTATCAAGAAGAATTAATTAACAAAATAATTCTTCTTAGTGGTAATCGACAAAACACCAACACATCATCATCATCATCACCTTCCTTAACATTTGATATCTCATATGATTTTTATCAAACAGCAATACATGATATTCCTTATCCTGCAACCCAAATCAAATGGGACCCAACATCCACCACTAGATTTGCCACAAGTTCTTTGAATATTCAGCTTTGGGATGTTATTGATGGCAAAATTCATGAATCTACAACATTACAAAACACCAATTTGCCCTTTAATTCTCAACCGCCATTGACATCATTTGATTGGAACTCTATTGATCCTAACACAATAATATCCAGTTCAGTAGATACAACGTGCACTGTGTGGGATT
The DNA here is from genome assembly GCA_031124825.1 of Saccharomycopsis vini. Lineage (NCBI taxonomy): Eukaryota > Fungi > Ascomycota > Saccharomycetes > Ascoideales > Saccharomycopsidaceae > Saccharomycopsis > Saccharomycopsis vini. Next base: position 43,915 of record JASTUB010000042.1, read on the forward strand.
TAAGTAAACAAGTTGTGAAAACCCAACTTATTGCTCATGATTCCGATGTTTATGATGTGAAATTTGTTTATAATAACAAAAACTCTTTTTTCTCTGTTGGTGCAGATGGTAGTATCAGATTATTTGATTTACGATCTCTTGAACATAGTACAATTATCTATGAACCTCCATTACTGTTACAAAAATACCCACTTTTAAGAATTGAGCCTGCAAAGGCAAATTCCAATATTATAGCAGCTTCTGGTTTGAATTCTCAAGTTTTAGTCATTGACATGCGTTATACGGGCTCACCATTGGTAGTTCTTGATGGGCATGAAGCCAATGTGAATTCTTTATCATGGCATCCATCAAAACAACTTCTTTTAACTGGAGGAGATGATTGTCAAACTTTATTATGGGAATTGACGGGTTCATGTGAGCCAAGAAATTTAAATAACCATATCGGTGGAAATGGGAACGGAATTGGGTCGACTAATCGAGACTCTTCTTCTAAAATTATTAGAAACACGCAGGTAAGATGGGGGCCTGAACATGTGGTGAATTGTAATCTTATAAATTATCCAGATTGGATGTATGACGGTATGAATGAAGTTAACTGTGCCAAATGGAATACCGAAGGTGATTGGTTTGCAACTGTTGGAGGAAACACATTACAAG
>JASTUB010000042.1:47071-56478 GCA_031124825.1 Saccharomycopsis vini
CCTGTATTATCTACAAAACGGTCAAAATCAAAACCAAGGGTCGAAAAAATGAGAAATAATAATAATACTTGTACTACTAATAATAATAACAATTACAAAAATTATAATAATAATATTCATGATAAAACTTTGAAAGAGATTGACAAATATTTTTTCTTTAACGAGCCTTGTTATTATGAGCCGCAAATACCATTTAAAGAATTAGATGATTGTTTATCTCTTCCGTCTAATAACCAAATTGATAGAACACAACCACCACTTTTAGATGAATTGTATTGTCAATCACCATATTCAACCCCTGGGTCTTTTTCCACCCCCAAATTGAGTGATGATTTATCTATAGATGATGGGCTGAATTATCTTAATTTCAATCCATCAATTTCTGAACCGGTGATAATAATGAATAGTGATCCAAAAAAACAACCAGAAAATGAATGGACAAATTTAAATGTTAATCGTCATGGTCATATGAATTCTTTTTCAAGTGAGCAATTACTGTTTGATTCTTCTTGTTCTTCAAGTATGGATTCAAATACTTTACAAAATTTTTCAACTCAAATGTTACAACAACAAATCCAAGAAACTCCAAAAATTGAGGTTGAATTCTTAGATTTTTTTGATTTGGTATTTCAACAATAAAACAATTGAATTGTATTGTTTTTTATTTTTCACAGATCTATACTATTATTTTGTCTTATATTTTATTTGTCTTATATTTTATTTTGTCTTTATTGGTGTAATTTTTGAAGTTATTTTTTTAATGTTTTTTTTTTTTTTTTTTTTTTTTTCATGTTTATTGCATTTTATTTTATTTTATTTTATTTTATTTTATTTTATTTTATTTTATTTTGCTCTCTTTCTTTTTTCTAGTAAATCTTACTGTCATTAACAATTTTTCAAAGAAAGGATGGTTCTAATAATTATTTCACTTGTTGTTTAATTTATAATATAGTTTTTTTTTAATCATTTATTATTCATAATTAAATAAATGAATAATGCATTTTCCTCAGGCGAAGATCATCTTATTATTTTTTTTCCAATGTTTACTTGTATTTTCTAATGTGTAAGTATCATTATTCCTTTTTTATTTCATTTTATTATTTATTTATTTATTTCTTCTTTTTAACCCTGGATTTTCGATTGACAGGCGATTTTGTGACTTTGAATTTTTTTTTTTTTTTTTTTTTTTTTTTTTGATTTTTCTTCTTTCGGGGAGACACGGGATTAATGGTTTTTTTCTCTTTTTTTTTTTATTTTTTATTTTTTTATTTTTTTTTATTTTCTTTTTTTATTTTTATTTTTATTTTTCTTTATTTTTTTCTTTTGTATATTGTTTTTGTTACTGTAACGATCTTCAAATAGAATTTTGTAGCTTAAACAATTGTTTGGGTGGAGTTGCACTTACATTGTTTCCAGTACTACGTACCCTTTAAATCGAAAACACTAGATTTGGCAGAAACTTATACGGTGCTTTTACCCTAAAAAAAAAAAAAAAAAAAAAAAAAAAAGTGCCATAATATCAAGAGTCAAATTGCAAATGAGAAAAAAAAAAACAAAAAAAAAGAAGTTGATTTTGAAATGTATATATATATATATATTAAGATTGGCTGTAGACTTTCAATTAAATATTCAACTTCATTTTTTTAATTATTATAATTGATCAAAATTAAAAATAGATGACTTGATTTACAACGGCGTGGATCTAATCAAATTTAGACACTAGTTTACCGACGGCCGTTGGAGAAAAAGAGAAAAAAATAATTGGGAACAATATATATATATATATATTGAGAAAAAACGAAACATTCCCAATTGATCCAGATCTAAGATGAAATTTTTAGATTGTTTTTTCTTTTCTTTTTATTTTTTCATTTTCTTTTTTTCTTTTCATTTTCATTTTCATTTTTCTTTTCTCTTATTTTAGTATAATTTGTAATTTAATTTTTTCATTTTTATTTTCTTCTGTAGTTTTTTGATTTCTCAAATAAGATAGAAACAAGCCAGAAGAAAAACCAAAACTATTTTGATGGAAATTCAAAGCGGGACTTTAAATTCCTCTGAGACAACTTTACTAATTTCTTTGTTTTCCAACATCCTCCATAAAGAAAAAAAAAAAAAATTCATCACACTATTGTTGTTATTTTCAACAATTTTTAAAAAGGGTATGTTTTGAAACCTTATCTCACACTTATCAGTAGATGTATAAAAATAACAATGCAATTTTTTTTTTTTTTTTCAAGTTCCTTTACATATATTAATTTTTTTATATTTTTACAATTTTTTAATTTTTATATATTTCTACAATTTGTTCATTTTTCATTTTTTGTATATATATATAATTTTTATTTCTATAATTTTTCATTTTTTTTTTTGTATTTATTGGATTAGTTTAGTTGTTTCAACTACATTTTTTTGCATTGCATATACGTAATTTCATTTTTATACATAAAAGTACGTTTACATTGCATAACAAACTATTTGTATGAATTTTTTAATTTACAAAAAAATAAAAAAATAAAAAAATAAAGTTTGTTGTCCCCTTTTTACTTTTTTTTTTATTTTTTCTTGTGTCAATTTTTTTAAACTTTTATCCTTTTCCTCCTCTCCCCGTAGAATATTATTGAATAGGAAAATAAAAATAAATAAAAAATAAAAAAAGAAATTCTTGTGTAAAAAGACAGTGAAAACCATTTACGTGGTACTTATCATGATGATGATACCAGGGCAATTGATCATGGACTATTCACCATTAAAGGCTTGCTCTTTAGTTACAAAAGAAAAATTATATCATGATATATTATCTTGTCATATGAAAAAAAAAAAAAAAAAAAGTTATTCTGTTCATATATTATCTATATAGATTAGTACGTATTAATAATACACGACTGATTTGTGTAAAATTAATTTATTCCTATACATCTAGTTGTCGATAATGCTACTATACATAAAAGAGGTGATTTACAATTAACTTCTAGAGTTATAAAGAAGTTACTAATAGCAGGAATTTTTTAGACATGCATTTAAGCATTCATGACATTAATCAAAAATACAAATAAAAATAAAAATAAAAATAATAGTAAAAATAAAAAAAATAAAAATAAACAACAATTGTAAAACCCAACCAAAAAAAAAAAAAAAAAAAAATAAAAAATTAAAATAAATAGAGGTAAAACAAATACAAGACCAGTAAATTAATAAATATCAAGTGAGGTGTTATGTGCACCACCAAGCCTATATATCAAATAAGATGCTAATTTAGTGAACACCACACAAACACACTCTCATAATCACTTTTTTTTTTTTTTTTTTTTTCTCATTTCACTGTAGGTAGACTTTGGCAACGGTTAATTAGCGTAATTATTTAACCCAATTATTTGAAAATTAAAAATTGTAAAACAAACATAAATTAATTACTTCTTCTTTCAAAAAGTCCACAACACCCACTAATCATACCTTTGATCAATGTGAGAAGAAAAGAAAAAAAAAGAAAAAGAAAAAAAAAAAAGAAAAGAAAAGAAAAGAAAAGAAAAAAAAAAAGTTTTCATTTATTCTTGAGGAACAATATTTTGATGGATGAAATTATAAACTTTTTTACCATTCTCATTTCCAATTAATAAAGAAATTTCAAATTCTTCTAAATTAATAAGCTCTTTAATAGATCGTACATGATTCACAATCATCTTGTAATTATCAGAATTTATTCCTGGAAAATTCTTGATTAAATCAATAGCATTATCATTTTCTTGGATTTCTCCAATAAGTTCATAAACATTACTTATTGTTTTTCCTACCATTTCTTCTCCTCCTCCTATACTATCACCAGATCCATAACTTGCAGCTTCAGCAATATTGGGGTCATCTTCTCGAGATTTCAATTCTTGAAAAAATTCAGCAGTTTTATATGGTGAAGGAGACCAAATGATTCGAAGTTGAGGAAATTTAAGTAACAACATAACCATTTTAAGTCGAATATTTTCATATGATTTCTCAACAGATACTGCATTTCTTAACATTCCAGATGATGATTCAAATTTGTTTTTGAATTCAACAAATGGATTCAATGAAAATGATTTATGTTCATCAAATTCAATCAATAAAATAACAATTTCATAATATCGTAACATTCTTTCACATTGAAAATATAAATTCCCTTTTTCAAATGATGAAATCAAATCTGGAACAGATTTCCTTTCAACACAAATTCGAGGCAGTAAAATATAATCACCAACAGTAATCATTAATGGAACAATCTCAAATCCTGATCTAAATAAAATATTAGGTAATGCAGATCGAAATTCTCTCATATCAACAACAATTTTCTTATTAGGATTTTTAGTGGTTTCTATAAAACGACCCCCGGCAATTCTTGTTGATTTATTATTATTATTATTATTATTCACCGGTCTATTATTGATTTTTCTAGGGATTTTCAATTTTAAATCACCATCTTCTTCTTGAAATTCTTTCCCTAATTGTCCTTTTTCTTTCACTAATTTGGCAAAACTTTCTTTTTCCTTTTTGATTCGATTCAAATATCGTTGTTCTTCAACTGATGAATTATAATACATCAAATAACATTTCAAATTCACAGATTTGTTTTCTGCTTGGAAAATTTCAATTCTTCTAATAAATGCTAAATCAGGCTCATACATAATAATATATGAAGGCACAATTTCATTCAAAATCTTGGCATCGGTTAATTTATCATATTTCTCAACAATAATTTGATCGGTTTTATCTAATAACTCGAAAATTACATCTGAAGGAGGGGGAAGCTTTTTATTCCTCTTATTATTTACATTCTTATCCTCATCATTTTCATTCTTACCCTCATCATTTTCATTCCATTTATCATCATATTCTTCATCCGATATCTCAACTACATTTCCTTCATTAATAATAGTTTCTTGAATTTCTTCAGTTAATTTCTCATCAGTTTTCTCTCGATTGAATTTCGCAACATGTAATTGAGCAGCTTGTGCCATATATGCTCCTCCTCGTGTTCTTCTTCTTTTACTAATTGGTTGTCCTTCTTTTGAAAATGTTCTTGAAACATTAATATTTTTTTTGCTGTTGTCGTCATTATTATTAGTATTATTATTTTCAATTTCTTTTTCTTTTTCAGAAGATTCAAGGTTCGAAGAACTTTCTTGCTCTTCTTGTGGTCCATCTTTTTCTTTAATTGTTTGATTGATTTTTTCTATAACTTTATAATTGCCATTTTTCTTCCAATAAACATAATCTTTAAATCGTCTTAACATCAATTTTCGTCCCGAAAATTCATTATCTTCAATATCAACCGCATTTGGAGTATTCAATTCATCAATCATGGCGATTAAATATTCTTTCAATTGAAAAACAGATCGAGCAGAATTGCACATAATTAATACTGGTCCACTATTATTATTATTATTATTTTTTTCCGTAAAAATATCTTGTAATAAAATCCCCAATTGTTCCCATTTGGGAGGCTCTTCTAATAAATAACTATCCTTTGAATGATCATAAAGTGGATCAGGAATAATATCATAAACCCTTTTCTTGGCAAATGAAATAATCGTTGTGGCTTCATCCAACATTAACCATGGACTTCCACTATAATTCATTCTTCCACCAATAGATTCATTTTTATGCTGATTCAAAATCATTTCCACTTCTTCATGAAATTCAACCGAATCAAAACTAATCAAATTGGTCAACAATCTTTTCATTAACATCAAATCGCCAATCAATTGTTTAGTGGTCCAACTGATTCTATGCCAAGATTTATTAAATAACATCATGATTTGATTCAAATAATAATCATCCAAAAATTTCGAATATTCATCTTCATTAGCAATATCCGATTTCACTTTAGATGAAGAAGACCCTCGATTTAATTCTTCAAATAATTCGGATTCTTTTGTTATTTCAGGATTATGACGTTTTATTTCATATAATAATGCCTTCATACTGGATAAAATTGCAATTTGAATTCTTTCCATCGATTCACTCATGGAAATTTTGATTTCTATTACACTACCCAATTTTTCATGACGATTGAAATTTAATGATTTAATAATATCCATATGAAACCTTGGCCATAATAAACATTTCTCAACTCTAATATTTCTTAACATCACTTGAAGTGGATTGATTATTACCCCGCCAGAACTAGAATATGCAGTATTAATAAGGGCTTGAGGTTCATCAGTAACACATTTCACAAACCCCCAATTATTTTTGGATCTATAATAATTGATAACAAATGATTCATTGGAAATTTCTGAAATTTTTTCCGCATGTAGTATAACTAATCCAGTAATACAATTACAATCAACAATGCCTGAAAGTAAATCAACAATAAAAATCCTCGAACTAATTGAAATGATTCCTCCTTGTTCATAAATCTGTTTTCTTTTTTTAACAACAACCCCTTCTCCTTTAATAACAATAAATTCTCTTTGTAATCTCATTTTATCATCATCATCATCATCATCATCATCATCATCATCATCATCATTATAATTGAGGAGCTCTTCTGAAACATCTTCGGTCCAATCAAGCTCAGTCAACTCTTCTCCTATAGTTGTATTTTCTTCATCATATGCATTCAACAATATAACTAAACTTCTTTTATCCCCATTGACTGCACATATTGGAGTGCTCAAAACATGTAACAAATTCGCAACAACCAGCTCCAAACCAAGCCCTTTTGCCATAATAAGCAACGAATCTTGAATCAAAAGTTCTTCAAGCACCAATTGTTGAAACTTTAACAGTAATGTCGAATGCACCTCTACAGAAGTTACCACAGTTTCTTGAATTGTTGGTTCTTCTTGTTCAATAGGAACAACAGGAATTCCTTCATCAAAATCATATTTTTGTTGTTGATTGTTGTTCTTGGCATCATCATTTCTATTTAAATTTCCAACGGAATGAACATTCTCATCATCATCATCTTCTACATCTTCAACGAATAAATTATTTGACATCAGTGAAAAACAGTTTGATAAGCATTTATGACCAAAAAAAAAAGAACAAAAAAAAAAAAAAAAAAAAAAAAAGAAAAGAAAATTAAATCGAGCAAAAAATAATTCTCAAAGTTATTATTATTATTATTATTATTTTTTTTTTCTCTATTAGTATTTTGATCTTGCTATGCTCTCTGTTTTTTTGTTTTTTTTTTTATTTTTTTTTTAATCTGCATCTCCTCCATCTCCATCGTACTGGTCATCAATTAGTAATATGCACCGCTTCATAAATACACTTTCAAGATACATTATCCAACTGAAATATGTACCTGACCTTCAAATGACTATCCTTTGAAGAAATTGAATTTCTAATTATTCTTATTTTCTCGAAAGGAATATTTTTTGACACTAATAATGGAATTTACAGCAAAAAGGTATGCTATATTCAATGTGAATAACAAACTCAATTTCACATATCTTATTTAAAGGTAAGAACTATTTTAAGTAAGTTAATTTATAATTTATAAAATAAAAAAAAAAAACAAAAAAAAAACAACAAAATAAAAGATGGATAGGAAAAAAAAAAAAAAAATGAAAAATTGAAAGCACAATTCTTGATTTTTGACAATAAAAAAAATTCAGACGTTACTTTAAAAAGGAACAAAGTAAATGGTTAGAAAAGTCGAATGTAAAAAAAAAGAATAAACAATTAAATTACTGACATACTAAAAAAAGAAAAAGATCAGGGAGAAAAAAAAATAACTGACAATGAAAACAAAAGCGAAAGAAAATAATATAAAAATGAAATAACGTTTCACTCATAATTAATCACAAAAGAGAAAAAAAGAAAAAAAATGAACAATAGTGACAACAACTAAAAAGGTTTGAGTGTGATCACTACACAAATGAATATGGCAAAGAGACAAAGGTAGAGTTGGAGAATTGGAGAGGTCTCGAGAGAGAGAGAGAGAGAGTGTGTGTGTGTGTGTGTGTGAGAGAGAAAGAGAGGGAGATAGCAATTTTCTTTTTTTAGAGAAACAGATCATTAAGTCAACAAGTCTTTCAAAGCTACATTGAAATAAATATCTTCTATCTTCTATTTTTCAGCTGCATTTTTTTTTTTTTTTTTATTTATGTTGGTAATTTTCAAAATTAGGCCGCAATTAAAGAACATTCTTATTTTTGGAACTGTACCGTATAAGAAATTAAATTACAATTCATTTTTCTCACAAAATAATACATTTCTTACTTTTCTTTATTGGAGGTTCCAAAGCTGCAATGATTGCTTCATCAAAAACATTTTTCAAACCTTTTTGGGTCAAAGCCGAACATTCAAGGTATTTGACTGCTTTCAACTCTTTAGCCAATCTGTTACCTTTTTCAAATGATATTGATTCTAATCTTTGTCTTTTAAGTCTTTCTTCAACTGCTGGGTCATTTCTGATATCGATTTGTGTACCGACAATAAGGAATGGAACTCCAGGACAATGACTGTTGATTTCTGGGATCCATTTTTCTTTGACATTTTCAAAACTTGGAGGAGAAATAACAGAAAAACAAACTAAAAAGACGTCTGTAGATGGGTATGATAAAGGTCTTAATCTATCATAATCTTCTTGACCAGCAGTATCAAATAATCCAAGGGTATAAGGCTCATCACCAATCATAACAGTGACGGCATAGTTATCAAAGACAGTTGGAACATAATCCGCTGGGAATTTATTTGTTGTGTAAGAGATTAATAAACAAGTCTATATATAAATCACAGTTAGTATGTGTCAATAACAAATCAATGTAGTCAAATAGGCATCCTATTGCACGCCACCATTCTCGTGTGTTGTATACTTTTACAACATATGATGGTTATAGATGTTGCAAAAAAAAAAAAAAAAAAAAAGATTACTTACTTTACCAACGGCACCATCACCGACAACAACACATTTTATTGTTTGCATTTTTGTAGAAATATTATGTTAACTTTGTAGGGTTATTAAATAACTTCTTGTGTAGAATTGAAATATAAGTTTTTCAAATTTAAGTATAGTATAAACAATCAAATTCAATTCAATAAATAGCAAGTTTATAAGTGCCTTGACTCGATTGATTAATGATGATTATAATTTGTAAAAAAGGAATACACTTTAATGGCTCAAAAATACACCGATAGTTCCAGTATTGACAAATGAAAAAAAAAAAAAAAAAATACAAAAATGAAATTTATAATATGTTATATTTCACTAGTTTTTCTTTTCTTATGAATCAGATGGAAAACAATATCTTTCTTTTAGCAATTATCAGTTTTGGATTTTAGTAATGTTAAAAATAAATCTTTGGCGTTTAAAATTATTACTTGTTTTTTTTTTTTTTTTTTTTTTTTTTCCTTTTTTTTTTTTTTTTTTTTTTTTTTTTTTTTTTTTTTTTTTTTTTTTTTTTTTTTTTTTTTTTTTTTTTTTT
>JASTUB010000430.1:0-14604 GCA_031124825.1 Saccharomycopsis vini
CCCCTTTTAATATTTTTAAAAAAAAAAAAAAAAAAAAAAATGGTTTTTTTTTTTTTTTTTTTTTTTTTTTTTTTTTTTTTTTCTTTTTCCCCCCCCCCCCCCCCCCCCCCAAAATATATTTATCTCGATTCTTGAAAAAAAAAAAAAAATTTATTTTTTATTATTTATATTATAACTATCAATTCTCATCTCTATCCTTTATCTCTCACTTATATTATATTCCCATCATTCATACCATTGAAATAAATTGAAAAAAAAAAAAAAAATAATAATAATAAAAAAACAGAAAAACTAACAATAATATTAATAAAATGAGCGAAACAAAAGAAGCCATGTATATGTATGGCTCTTCAGATCCAAAGAACAACAATGTTGTCACTGGAGAAGCTTACACTGAAGATTCAATTGGTACTGGAGATATTAAAGAACAATCTCCTTTGAAAAGAGGTATGAAAGCTAGACATTTACAACTTATTGCTCTTGGTGGTTGTATTGGTACTGGTTTATTCGTTGGTTCTGGTGCTGCATTGGCAAAATGTGGACCAGGCTCTTTACTTATTGCTTATATTGTTTTATCGGTTGTTGTTTATTTTGTCATGAGTCAATTGGCTGCCATGTCTTGTTTTTTACCTCTTCCTTCAAGTGGTGCCCCATCTTTTGTTAATGATTATACTTCTGAATCCATTGGGTTTGCCATTGGTTGGAATTATTGGTATGCTTTTTCCATCTTGGTTGCTGCTGAAGTTGTTGCCGCAGCAATTGTTATCGAATATTGGACCACAAAAGTTAATATTGCAGTTTGGGTATCAATTTTCCTTGTATTGATTTTGATTTTAAATTTGGCTCCAGTTCAATTTTTCGGGGAAACAGAATTTTATTTTGCAGGTATTAAACTTATCACTTTATTAGGTTTGATTATTCTTGGAATTGTTTTGTTTTTTGGCGGGGGGCCAAATCATGATAGATTAGGTTTTAGATATTGGAAACATTATGCTTTTATTTCCCAATTGGATAAAAGTCACGTCAACACTTCTCGATTCTTGTCTATTTGGACAGGGGTCATCAAAGCTGGGTATTCTTTTATTTGTTCCCCAGAACTTATTGTTGCTGGTGCCGCTGAAGTCGTCGACCCTCGTCGTAATATCCGTAAAGCTGCTTCTAGATTCGTTTATCGTTTGGCTTTCTTTTATGTCTTTGGAATTTTGGTCATTGGTGTCATTGCCGATTCTCAAAGCCCAAGATTATTAAGCGCTTCTTCTGACGCTTCTGCTTCTCCTTTTGTCTTGGGTATTCAAAACGCAGGTATTCCAGTCTTGAATCATATCATTAACGCCGTCATTCTTACTTCTGCTCTTTCTGCCGGTAACAGTTTCTTATATTCTGCTAGTAGATCCATTTATACTTTATCTTGTCGTGGTAAAGCTCCAAAATGGTTCAGTTATACCACCAGTTATGGTATTCCATATAATGCCGTTATCATTTCTTGGTGTATTGGTTGTTTAGCTTATTTGAATGTTTCTTCTAGTGCAGCCAACGTTTTTGCTTGGTTTTCAAACATTTCCACCATTTCCGGGTTTATTTCTTGGATCTTTGTTTCTTTTGCTTTCCTTAGATGGAGAAAAGCTGTTAGAGTTCAAGGTTTATTGGATAGAGTTCCTTATAATCCACCTTTCCAAGTCTTTGGTGCTTACTTTGTTATTGTTTTCATTAGTGTTCTTTGTCTTACAAATGGCTATGCTGTTTTCTTTGATTTCAACATTGGTGACTTTTTGGCCGCTTATATCACCATCCCAATTGTCATTGCTTTATATATTGTCCACAGAATTTATGAATGGTTTGTTCTTAAAGAAAAAAAATGGCTTATTCCTCTTGAAAAATTCGATTTTAGCGCTTTGGAAAGTGTTGAAGAAGAAGAAAAATCATTCCCTGAACGTGTTCCTAGAAACTTTGCCGAAAAAGTTTGGTTTTGGATTGCTTGAGGTTTAATTCTCAAAAGTGGTTGTTTTGTTAGCTTTTATTTTTGTTCATTTTATTTTTTAATTATAATTATACTTTTTCCTTATAAAGAAGGGAGAGTTTTAGTTTTATCTCTCCTTTTTTTTTTTATATAATTTGTTTGATTTTATTATATTTATACTATAGTTTATATCTGTATCTCTCTCTTTTTTTTTTTTTTTTTTTTTTTTGTTGCTTCTTATTATATTTATTGCTTCCTCATTTGTTGGTTTTTAATTAGGCTTTCTTATTATTGAAGTTTTCTCTTTATTTTCAGTTTTTGTTGTCGTTTTTCTACTTGAATATTACAAAACTCTGTGTTCGTTCTTTATTACAAAATCGTAAATAACCAATATTTTGAAAGAAATTAAATGTTAATTGGTTGATTATTTTTCTCAAAAATGTTTATTAATATCTAAATATATATCTACATTTTGGTTATACGTTTGACTCAACCTCACTCTATGTCAATTATTTTTAATTTTGTCTTGTTTCTTTTTTCAAAAAAGATGCATGCTCCTTTTTTTTTCTCGCCCCTGTGTGGTGGTGCATCCAAGAAGAAAATAAGCGGTGTGGAAAGCGTTCTCCGTGATAACGGTAACAACAACAGAAAAGAAAAAGAAATAAAAAAGAAATAAAAAAAATAAAAAAAAAAATAGAGAATCACCATAGGGGGCATCTACGTGTATACCAGTTTCCTGGGTGTGTTAGTTAGGATCCCCAAGGAACACAGGAGGGGAGCAAGGGGCACTTCATTGCCCCACTGGAGTGGTGCCTTGGATCTCTAATAGTCCATTTGTAGACATGGAGGGTATATAACAGGGGTGGGAGAAAATTGAAATGATGCAAATACCAAATGAATGGATGATAGTCATATACTTTTTACAATAGAATTTTTTTTTTTTTTTTTTTTTTCAATTGTATTTCAAATTTTGGGGTGATGTGAAATTGATGATTATCAAGTTTTCTCACTTGTGATTGGCTTTTCCCAATTTACACACTAATTGAAAAATCCAATATATTGGGCCACACAGTTTAAATGCCACTATTTTTTTTTTTCTTGAAAAAAAAATTGTGTTGATTTTTTTTTTTTTTTTTTTTTTTTTTATTGATCTCAAAATTATAAGTAAATGAATCATGTAACTAAAAGAAGATGAAAAATCATTAATAGAATTAAATTTCTTTTGTTTGTAAAATAATATCAATTTTTTTTGTAAGATGATCTAGTCAAAAAATACTTCAAACATCCCTCGGGGAATTTCTTTCTTTACAAAATTTTGTGTGGGATCTCAAAACCAAGTTGAATCCTCTGCTGTGCTTATCGCATGCGATAGGCGCTGCAGGAGCCAATACCAGGGACCTTTTTCCTGTTTTATCCGCCAAAATAAAAAATCGATTGTTTATCCAAACTTATTATGGCTGTAAAGAAGACGTTGGGGAGAAGACGAAGAGAGAGAGAGGAAAAAAAAAAAAAAAAAAAACTCGGAAAAATGAGAAAATTAGAAATATATATAAAGTCATCATACTCCTCTTACTAATTCATAAATACTTTTCATAATGACTATTATTAAATTATAAAATCAATATCTTACTTCTCTAATTTTAAACATGGATGGTGTTAGCATTGCTATTGATGTATGTTTCTCTTTTTATGGCTTTCTCTACTTTGCTATATTTTCTTTTCTTTTTCTTTTTTTTTTTTTTTTTTTTTTTTTTTCATCCTTATGCTTCTTCTTACTAACAGTTTTCTTTATTTTAGCGTGGTGGAACTTTCACAGATGTCGTTGCCTTTATTCCTGGTAAAGAACCTCATATATTCAAATTATTATCAGTCGACCCTCTGAATTATGCCGACGCCAATATCGAAGGTATTAGAAGAGTCGTTGAATACGTTACCGGTGAAAAAATTCCAAGAGATAAACCTTTGGATACTTCAATCGTCACTTCTTTAAAATTAGGTACCACAGTGGCAACCAACGCTTTACTCGAAAGAAAAGGTGAAAGATGTGCTTTTATTACTACCAAAGGATTCAAAGATTCTTTGATCATTGGTGATCAAACAAGACCAAACATTTTCGAATTAAATATTCAAACCCCAGACGCTATTTATGAATCAGTAGTGGAAATTGATGAACGTGTTACCCTTGAAAATTATTCAGAAGACCCAAAACAAGAATTCACTGCCGCTAATAATAAAGATTTGATCAAAGGTATAACTGGAGAAACTGTTAGAATTCTTAAAACACCTCAACTTGATGAAATAGAATCAATGTTAAGAGTCGTTTACAATTCCGGAATCAAATCTGTCGCTGTTTGTTTATTACATTCTTATACATTTCCAGGCCATGAAATCTTGGTTGGAGAAATCGCCGAGAAAATCGGATTCGAACATATTTCATTATCTCATCAATTATCACCAATGATTAAATATGTTCCTAGAGCTAATTCATCAGTGGCTGATGCATATTTAACCCCAGAAATTAAAAAATATTTGCTGTCTTTCAAAAAAGGATTGAAAGATGGTATCCAATCTCTTGCAGAAAATAAACTGACTGGTATTAAATGCCAATTTATGAAATCTGATGGTGGTTTAATTGAATCATCCAAATTTTCTGGTCTTAAAGCAATTTTATCCGGACCAGCTGGTGGTGTCGTCGGATTGGCTAAAACTTGTTATGATCTGAAACGTAATATTCCTCTTGTTGGTTTGGATGTCGGAGGAACTTCTACCGATTGTTCCAGATTCGCCGGTAAATTCGAACATATTCTTGAAACTACAACCGCCGGTGTTACTGTTCAATCTCCTCAATTAGATATCAATACAATTGCTGCCGGTGGTGGTTCAAGATTGTTTTATGAAAATGGTTTGATGAGAGTTGGTCCTGAATCTGCAGGTGCCCATCCAGGTCCAGTTTGTTACAAAAAAAATGGTTATTTAACAATCACCGATGCTAATTTGGTATTAAATCGTTTAGTTCCTGAATTTTTCCCAAAAATTTTTGGTCCTAATGAAAACGAATCTCTTGATGTCGAAGCCACTTTTACAGAATTCCAAAAATTAACAGATAAAATCAATAAAGAATCTGGTAAAAACTTGACAATTCAACAAGTTGCTGAAGGTTTCTTAAATGTTGCTAATGAAGCAATGGCCAGACCTATCCGTACTTTGACCGAATCAAAAGGTCACTTGTTGAGTGAACATAGATTGGTTTCTTTTGGTGGTGCCGGTGGTCAATGTTGTTGTTTTGTCGCCTTTGATGCCCTCGGAATTAATACCGTCTTGATTCATAAATATTCTTCTGTCTTATCAGCTTATGGTATGGCTTTGGCAGATGTTGTTGAAGAAGTTCAAGAACCATCCTCAATGATCTTAAGTCAATCCAACTCTGCTTCTATAGAAGAAACATTCAATAAATTGAAAGTTAAAGCTGTCGAGTCTTTAAAAATCCAAGGTATTCTGGAAGAGAACATTGTTTTTGAAAAATACTTGAATATGAAATACAAAGGTACTGAATCAACTTTGATGACTAGTGCTGATTCAGAAAATGTTTCTACTCATGCTAAAACTTTTACTGATTTACACATGAGTGAATTTGGTTTCAAATTTGATGACAAAGATATTTTGATTGATGACGTCCGTGTTAGAGCCATCGGTAAAACACATGCGGCCGATCCAGTTTCTATTGATGATGAAATTGAAGAATTGGAAGCAAATAACAAAATCATCAGCCATGAAAGTATTGCCCCAATTTTAATTAAAACATCATATTTTAAAGGTTATGATAGAGAAACTCCAATTTATAAATTAACTGATTTGAAGATTGGTAGTAAAATCCCAGGTCCTGCTATTGTTGTTGATGGTACTCAAACAAATGTTATTCCACCTGGATCATATTTAATGGTTTTGAAAAATCATTTATTTGTTAAAAAAGAAGTTGAAGTTGAAAAGGTTTCTGATGCCAAAACCGATTTAGCTCCTACAGAAATTCCAATTGATCCAATTTTATTGTCTATTTTTGGCCATAGATTCATTGATATTGCAGAACAAATGGGTTATTCTTTACAAAAAACTGCTGTTTCAACAAATGTTAAAGAAAGATTGGATTTTAGTTGCGCATTGTTTGATGCCAAAGCTAACTTGATTGCCAGTGCCCCACATATTCCAGTTCATTTAGGAAGTATGGGAACATTTGTCAAATTCCAATCTGAATTATGGAAAGGAAAACTTAAACCTGGTGATGTTCTTGTTGGTAATCATCCAATTTGTGGTACTCATTTACCAGATATTACTGTTTTAACTCCAGTTTTTTACAATGATGAAATCATTTTTTATTTGGCTTCAAGAGCACATCATAGTGATATTGGTTCAATTTTGCCAGGTAGTATGCCACCAAATAGTAAAGAACTTTGGCAAGAAGGTGCTATGATTTATTCTGAATTGCTTGTTAAAGAAGGTGAATTTCAAGAAGCTAAAATGATCCAATTATTACTTGAAGAACCAGCCAAATACCCAGGTTGTTCTGGTACTAGAAAATTGAGTGACAATCTTAGTGATTTGAAAGCTCAAGTTGCTGCTAATCAAAAAGGTATTGGTCTTTTGACTCAATTATGTAATGAATTTGGATTGAATATGGTTTTGGCTTATATGGAAGCTATTCAAGTCAATGCTGCTACTGCTGTTGCCAAATTATTGAAAAAAGTAATTTCAAATAATAAGTCTACTTTACTTGAAAGTGAAGATTTTATGGATGATGGATCAAAAATCTGTTTGAAAATTAGTATTGATGAAGATGGTCAAGGTGCCACTTTTGATTTCACTGGCACTAGTCCTGAAATGTACGGAAACATGAATGCACCAAGAGCCATTACTCATTCTGCAATCATTTATTGTCTTAGATGTTTAGTCAATGAAAATATTCCTCTTAATGAAGGGTTCCTTAGGCCTCTCAAAGTCATCATTCCAGAAGGATCATTTTTATCACCATCTGAAGGAGCTGCTGTTGTTGCTGGTAATGTCTTGACTTCTCAACGTATTACCGATACTGTGTTCAAAGCTTTCAATGCCATTGCTGATTCTCAAGGTTGTACTAATAACTTTACATTTGGAATTGGTGGTAAAGATGAGAAAGGTGATTATGTTGAAGGATTTGGCTACTATGAAACCATTTCTGGTGGTGCTGGTGCTGGACCAACTTGGAATGGTGTATCAGGAAAGCATTGCCACATGACAAATACCAAGCAAACTGATGTTGAAGTTTTTGAAAAAAGATATCCAGTCATTTTACATGAATATGGTATTAGAAAAGGTTCTGGTGGTGATGGTAAATATCAAGGTGGTGATGGTATTATCCGTGACATCGAATTCAGAATTCCATTGCAAGCTTCTATTTTATCTGAAAGAAGAGTAAATGCACCAAATGGTATCGAAGGTGGTAAAAATGGTGCTAGAGGTTTGAATTTATGGGTTAGACAAATCTTTGATAAAGATACCAAAAAAGTTAAAGAATTTAGAAAAATCAACATTGGTGGCAAAAATTCAGTTTCAGTTTCTGCTGGTGATAGAATTGTTCTTAATACTCCAGGTGGAGGCGGTTATGGTTGCCCAGAGGAAAAAGTGAAGGTTCCAGTTAAAAATGGAGTTCCTGAATCTTTAAAAAGAGTGGGTACTGGTTCTGTATATAAAAGACAAGAAGCCCAAAATACCAATTGAAATACATTTTCTATCTCGACTGCATTTTTTTTTTCTCTCATTCTTATTTTATGTTTCTGTTTTTTATTTATTTATTTTTTCAATGGTTTTTGAAAAAAAGTTTTGGTGATTAGCTTTATATTTATTACTATTAGACTATTTCTTTTTTATTTTTCATGTTTTGATTGTCTTTTTTTTTTTTTTTTTTTTCAACTTATTTATTTATTTTCATTGCTTATGATGATTACCATCAATTTAGTCATTTTACAACTATCATTTGGAGTTTCTTTTTTTCTTTAATACTGTTACTTTTTTTGATCAATAAATAGATGCTAACATTTCAATTAATAATATAATTTATACAAATATTGATAACATTTGTACTAGAATTTTAATCAATCTCCCACTCTCCAATTATTAGAAAGTAGTTTATATGTTCCCAAAACTGTAATGGAACCTGCTATGCAACTACCTTTAATTATTTTTAACATTCGTAGAAGAATTGAAAAAGTTTGTTTATCTTTTTCATTCACTTTCTCTATATACAAGATCATATTTTATTTTCCACATTTCTTAATTTAAAGTTGTCTAGCAATCTCCACTTCTTCATAAATTTCGATAATATCACCTTCTCTAAATTGTTCCCATTCTCTGAAATTTACCCCACATTCACTACCTTTTCTCACTGATTCGACTTCTTCTTTACCTGTTTTAATACCACTTAAACCTCCTTTGAATACAACCAAACCCTCTCTTTTGACCATGACATTTGATTTACGATCCAATTGACCAGAATTGACTTTTGTTCCAGCAATTTTAAATATTTTTTTAGAACGAGGATTGGTGATTTTGAAAATAGCTTTGATTTCTGCTTCACCCAAAATTCTAGTCTCTATCATTGGTTTCAATTTTGATGATAAAATTTCTGTGATTTTCTCAATTAAATGATAAATCACTGTGAATTCATGGATTTCAATTTTTCTTTTTTCTGCTTTTGAAGAGATATCTTTTGGAGTTTTAACATTAAAACAAATTATATAGCCGCCTGCACTTTCAGCTCTATCAAGATCATTTTCAGTAGGTCCTCCTACTTCTTCATAAAGAACCCGTGTTTTCACTTCGTCATTACCAATATTTTTAATGCTTTCAACAATTGCTTCACAAGATCCACTAACATCACCTTTAATAATAAATGGCACTTCCAAAGGCCCATTGGCTTTAGTTTCTTCTCCAAACATTTCGATTTCTTTTTGTTTAAGATCCTCAGGTGATAATCCATATTTAAGTAATTCACGCATTTTTTCTTCTTTTTCAAGTTCTTTCTTTTGTGCAATACGATTTTCATTGAAATTCACCAATTCTTTTTGTTGATCTTGGATTTTTGTTCTTTCAATTCTATATTCAACAACAGATTTGGCCTTAGCTTCATTTCCTACTTCAAGAACTGAATCTCCAGCTTCTGGTAATTCTTTCCACCCATAAACTTCTACCGGACAAGAAGGACCAGCGGCTTTAACAGTTTTATTGAATTCATTTTTTAAAGATTTCACTTTACACCATGTTTGACCTGCAACTAAAAATGAACCATTTTTCAATGTTCCTCTATTAACCAAAACTGTGGCAACAATTCCTGCACCTTTTTTAACTTGAGATTCAATAATATGACCTTCAACTGGAATATTATATTCTGCTCTTAAATCTAAAATTTCTGCCAATGTAACTACTTCTTCTTCTAATTTATCCATATTTAAACCAGTTAATCCAGATACTTCTACTGCTTGAATATCCCCTCCAAATTGCTCAGTATATATTCCATTATTTGCCAAATCTTGAATGACTCTTTTTGGATTAGCATCCTCTTTATCACACTTATTAATGGCAACAACAATGTTTGAGTTGAATTTTTGACAATGCTTAATAGCTTCAATAGTTTGAGGCTTGACCGAATCATCAGCAGCAACAACAAGAATAACAATATCAGTTACATTTGCTCCTCTTTCTCTCATTTTTAAAAATGCAGCATGACCAGGAGTATCAAGAAAAGTGATTGTTTTTTTGGATATAGGGGTGACCACACTAAATGCACCAATATGTTGAGTGATCCCACCAAATTCACCTTTAACAATACTTGATTTACGAAGGAAATCCAAAATTGTTGTTTTCCCATGGTCAACATGACCCATGATAGCCACAATAGGTGATCTAGGTTTAGTTTTTGTTTCATCTATTGGGGCTGATGATACATCATATTTTTGATCCAATTCTTCCAAGGATTGATTTTCCACTTGAAATCCAAATTCTTCGGCCACTAATGAAGCGGTTTCACTATCAATAATATAGTCATGACCAAGTTGCGATTCATCAAATCCAAGTCCAAGCAATGATTTTGTAAGTTGATTATAACGTAATCCTAACTTATTAGCCAAATTTGCAACACTGACAAATGAAGAAATGGTGATTTTTTTGGATTTAGGTGTGGGGAGCTTTTTCTTTTTAGCTAAACATATTGATGCACAAGATAGATTCCGACTACAAGGATAGAAAATTCTACTTGCTTGTCGTGTTGTTGATATCAATGGCTTTATAATATTATTCAACATTTTGACCCCACCTTTGAATTTAACATTCTATAATTCTGTATGTCTCTTCTAGTACCATCACTGTTTGTTCCTACAAACTATAGTAATTTTTTTTTTGTTCCCATTTTACCGCCGTTTTGGTACGTGCTGATCACCGCCGCTAATAATTTTTCCTGAAAAAGTAATTGTACGGTCTGGTTACCCTCTGGTAATCTGCTAGGGTAATACCATGGAAGTGTTACGATACCTGACGAGTCGACGTGACTTCTGCTGTTGGAATTTTCCTCTTTTTTTTTTTTTTTTTTTTTTTTTTTTTGAAAACTTTATGGCTTGTATTACAGCGGCGTGTATCATCAGTGACAAAACATTAAAGAGCAATTATAAATTAAAGTTAAGCTGAAAAAAAAAAATAAAAAAATAAAATAAAAAAAATAAGCAACATCATTTCTTTGGAAATATCTCATTTAGAACTCGATTGAAAAGAATACCTGTCGAGGTGAATTATTCACAAACCCAGCTTAAATAAGCGTTCTTGGACTTTTTTTTTTTTTGGCTTTTTTTTTTTAAACTGGAAGAGGTTCCTTGGGAAAACAACGAGGAAGAAAAAATAACAAGAAGGCCATTGCACCTCAAAAATGATAATGGGAAGAGATTTTTCAAATCAAGGTGCTCAACCTGAAGAGACCAATGCATTAGATCAATTTCTTTATCTAGATGCTGCAAAGTCACCAAATCCGAATTCAAATGAAAATAATGATCCGTCATCTGCACGCCATGATTCGATTTTCAGTGATTATTTTGTTGGTGAGCCAGATGTAGAAAATGCTTTTCAAGAACCAAATATGAATACTCATCCAGATACAGTTGATCAAATAAAACCAGATGATATGGAAATTGATTCGATTTTGCAAAGCTTCCACGCTTCAGTTGGTGACGCAGACCAAACAACACATTTAATTTTAAAAGAAGAAATTTCTTCATTTGATGTTAATGTATTGGATTCTTCAAACGACAATAATGTGCCATCAATAAATAAACCTGTTTCTCCTACTCCGTCAAAAGCTGATTCGGTTGATGAAATTCAAAAATATCAACAAGCATTGGACGACCTTAAAAAAATAAAATTTGGAGGATTTAATATTAAAGATGAAGATTTACATACCTCTAATGTGATGCCAAAAGAAATTCCTAGAAATCTATTTTTACCTCAAGAAAGTGCATTTTGGGACCCTAATACAGATTATAGCTCTTCCCAAGATGGTCTCAAATATCAAATCAAAATAGGAGGCTTACCAGATTTTTCAAGAGTTGAAACACAAATTAAAGTCGATTTAAATGTCACTCCTAAACCTGAATACCCTTTAATGGCACTTTCGACGGATTTGATTTCAAAAAAAAAATTTTGTCTCAAAGATGGAATTGAAAATATTGACAAAGAAGTAAAAGAAAAAATGTTATATTTGGATTGTTATGTTGTTAGCTCACTTATTGATGATTCCACAAAATCTGATTTATCCGAAGACCCAAAACTTGATGGTTTGTTGAAAACCGAGAAATTCAAGTCGTGTAATATTTGTTCCAAGTGTATTAAAAGAGAATTAAAAAGAGCAAGTAGAAGAAAAAATGGACTTAGTGAAGATGGATTGAATTGGATAGACGTGATACCAAAGAAAGCAATAATATTCAACTCTAAAGAGATTTTTGCTTTATCTCCTCCAGAAAGATCATCCAATGGGCTTCGTGTATCTAGCTTCAACTTTTTTGGAGGCTTTGCAAGCAGTAATGAACTTGAACCATCCAATAATGATAACCAAACAGAGAGCAACTCAAGTAAAATCGAATTGAGCACAAGAATTGTCTGTTATTGTCGTCATCATTATGCTCAAAATGGGTTTAAATTATTGTTTGTTTTGCGTAACCATAAAGGTGAAGTTGTAGGTAAAAACTTTTCTAAAAGCATCATGATAATGGACAGAAAGAAAGCCCTTGAAAACGTTGACAATGAAAGAACAACCATACCTAATAATAATAATAATAAGAGAACTAAATCAATTGACACAAATCCAATAACCCCACCTTCATTAGACGACGAATCTTCCGATAATAAGTCTATCAAACGTACAAAACTTTCACAAACTAAATTCACAAACAATAATAGTAGTTCCACCAAACTTACAGGGTTTGGTTTCAACAACAACAATAATAATAATATGTCAAAAATTTCTATTGATCCAAATTCATTGAGTCCTTCTTCCGATAATGCTGCTTCTTCAACTGCGTATAATTCTAGATCACCAGGTGATTCCTCGGCGATTCTCACATCCTTCACAAACTTATCATCACCAAATTATATTAAAAAGACATCTAGTCAAATTAATGGTGGTAGTTTTAGTAGCCAATTGGCAAGTCCAAGTGCACTTCCTCCACATACTTTCTTCCCATCAATTCAAAAAGTCATTCCAGCTGAAGGTCCAATTCGTGGTGGAATTGAAATCACTCTATTAGGAATCAATTTTCGACCAGGTTTGAAAGTTAAATTTGGGGATTCTAATGCATTGGGAACTCATTGTTGGTCGGATAGTACAATTGTGACATTTTTGCCACCAGCATCTAAACCTGGACAAGTGTTGGTGACATTTGAGCCAACTGATGATTTACAAGATCAATATAGAAATGAGCAATCTCAAGTTTTCACTTATACAGATGATACTGATCGTCAATTAATTGAATTGGCATTACAAATTGTTGGGTTGAAAATGAATGGTAAATTAGAAGATGCTAGAAATATTGCCAGACGTATTGTGGGAACTGATTCTTTTGATAAAGGAGGCCAAAGTTCAGGAGGTTCAAACACTAGTGGAATGGGTAATACTATGCATAATTTTAGTCAAGAAATGAATGAAGAAGAAGAATTATTGATGAAACTAATTAATGTTTGTGATTTGCCAAATGCTCCAAGTTCTCCAAATTGGCAAATTTGTAATAAAGAGCAACAAACAATGTTACATTTGGCTTGTTTAAGAGGGTTTCAAAAAGTTGTTCATGCTTTAATTATTCGTGGCGCAAGAGTGAATTGTAAAGATGTTAATGGATTTACTCCTCTACATTTTGCATCATTAACTGGTCATTCACGTATTGTTGCAATGTTATTCAAAGCCAAAGTAAATTCTACAATAAAAAATAATGCTGGTGTTACTGCTTTAAATGTAGCATCCAATTTACAAGTGAGGGCTTTAATTCGTGAATTAAGTGAAAATAGACATGATGATGAATTATCTAAATCTAGCTATGGTGTATTGAGAAGAAATAGTGACTCGTCATTCTCAAGTTTATCGAGTCTCGAAGAAGAAGATTTAAGATATCATGTTTCAAGATTAGTTTTAGATGAAAATTCTGGACGTGAATCCAGTAGAGGAAGAAGTATAGTAGAGCCAGTATTTATAAATAATAACGAGATTATGGATTCAAATGATAGTGATAATGCTGATTATGAGGATAACATTGAAGAAAGCGAAGATGAAGAAGACACTTTACCGAAATACGATGATTTATATCCAGGAGGCGATCCAACGGTTGCTAAACAGGGCACACTTTACAAACAAATTCAAACCGAGTTAAATACAAATAATAATATTTCAGAAGCTATGGGGTTAACCTTGACTGAAGGATTATCCGGGGTTCAGTCGCGTACAGAAGAAGAATGTGTTAGTGATGATACAGGGAATGAATCTGATGAATTGCAAGAGAATAATCTATTGAGTATGTATTTTGCAGAAAAGAACAAAATGATGACATATTCCAATGATAAGATGTTATTATTCTTCTGGGTTCCTTTATTAGTTTTGATTTGTTCAACATTTGTTTACAATAAATTTTTAGGAAATGAGACTTTGAATAGATTAGAAGATAATGTGGTTAATTGGATTAGAGAAGCATTATACAAATTTATGATTGGTAAAGAACGGATGGAAGGGTTAATCAATGAAAAGCTTAATGAGTTTACCACCCCTGCAGGAAGCGTTGCTAGTAATCCCGTGGAAGTTGCGGGTATAGTTACGTAAGGGATTGGTTTTTTTTTTTTTTTTGATTTTGCACTTTTGTTTTATAGTACGGGAAATGGGTGTTATTATTATCAATGTTTCTTACACCAATCAGAAAAAAAATATAAATAGAAAATAAAAAAACACAAACAGTTTCAATTTCTTTTATTTCTTTATTTCATATCATTTGAGCTTTTATTATTCTTTGATCATTTATTTAGCTTTTATCTCTTTTTTTTTTTTTTTTTTTTTTTTTTTTTTTTTTTTTTTTTTTTTTTTTTTTTTTTTTTTTTTTTTTTTT